>BJBW01000525.1:448681-618170 GCA_004320125.1 Scolopax mira
TGGGCAACCTGTTCCAGTGCCTCACCACCCTCACTGCAAACAGTTGCTTCCTAATATCTCCTCTAAATCTCCCCTCTTCCAGTTTAAAACCGTTACCCCTTGTCCTGTCACTACACTTCCTGTCAGAGAGTCCCTCTCTGAAGACCGTGTTGATTTAAAATAAGAAAGATTGGAAGTATTAAAGCAACGAGGATCATGGTGTTACATTAAATTTCATGTAATACGTGTTGCTTATTCCCAGCCCCTACAGCCAGATGCTCGCACAGCTTGGATTCAATTGTTTATTTGCTTGTTTATTGCCAGCATTCAGTGGTGTGGATACGTGCCAGCGCGTTTACCTGTGACCAGAACTGAGGTGGATTTTTGATGAGCTGATATGAATTTAAGCAGAGAGTCGTTAAACAAAGCCACTCCGTGCCAGATGCTGGCATGGTTGGTCAGTTTTGTGCGGGAGCACTATGTCTCCCTGGGTCAGGAATGAGGAAGAAAATTTTGTCCCTTCCTGGTACCTCTTGAGGCAAAAACATTCTCTGTAAAGGTAATAATAGAGGAGACTGGCTCTGCTAGTGCTGCGGTTGCAGCTCGGGCAACCGAGCCTAACTTTTACCATCTTATGCTGCATGGCTAGTAATTCAGTTGCTGGTTTTGTCCAAAATAACAACTTCTTGTTGGAAAGTGACTTTTTCAGCTTGTTTTAAACAAGCGGTTTGCTGAAACATCTTGGAGTTTACTCAAATCTCATCCATGCTAGGCAAATAAAAAATAAAAACCAATTCTCCCTGTCATCAGTTGTAACTGGGCACTGTCTTCTGTGCAGTGTTGATAAAATAAAACCCCTCAGTGAGGGGAACTGTGTCGTTTGAAGGTACTGGTGGCTCTGGAGGCTGCCACCATCTGTGGTGCGCTGTGCTGGGTGTGTTGCTGATGGGGTGTGTGTTTATCAGGGAACGTGTAGCAAAGTCTGAGCAGTTAATTGTGTAAGTGGTTTCTCTTCGTGTGGCGTGGTGTCTGCTTTTGCTGTGTAGGTGACTTGCTGTGCCCTGTGTGCACTCACCTGGGCCACCGGGAAACCTGGTCCTGATACCATCATCATTGGTGGATGTCATCTGTGTAACAGTTAAATTGAAATCAGTCTTCTCCCCGACTTTCTGAAATACAGTTTTATATTTCAGTAGTGCTGGATTAATAGCAGACTCATTTCATTAAATAAAAAAAAAGCTGTGGTATTTATAACTCAGTCTAATAAATAGTACCATCCTAATTCAGTTAAAGGTAGGTTGAGAATTGTGGTAGGTTTTATTTAAACTAGTTATATATATTTAAGAATTAAGTCTTTAAATTTCAGATACATTAATCTGATATGCATTTGAATTTTATTTTACAGTTGTACTGGAGGTATTCATTCTCCTTAAAATTGAAGTTTTCCCTTGTAGTCGCTTGCTTAATAGGCTGATGATGTTTATTTGTGACTGAATGTTGCCTTTGCATCAAGCTCAGTGATAGTTGCAATTAAGAAGTGTATTATAGACAAACATTTTAAATGCATGTATTAATTCATAGTCTTAATCTTGCATATATTGTTATTTTGTAAAAAGTTATTCCACTATATTTCTTTCTGTCAAAATGTATCGAAATTCTAACATCCATTTGATGAAACTTTTCTTTTTTTAATAAAGCAAGTATGTCATAATATAAGGAAGCTTGTAAAACCATGGCTATTTTATGCAATGATATTTAGAGATGCAGCATTGTCTGGTTAGTGGATTCTACAAGACCTACTGCTGATGTTACTGTGTCGACATTGATTTAATTTATTTTAGTCAAATAAGTAAAAAACATGTTTTCTTTGTCCAAGAGAAGAGGAAGGTGTTAGCAAACATTGATCTGGCTTTTCCAATGTCCTAGCTTCTGCTGTGCAGCCAGTAACATTCTCCAATTCAGTAGCTTTATTTTGCTTCTGCAGGAAAAATCTACTGGTGGGAAATCTAAACGGGAAGGCACCTGAAAATTATGGCAGTTAGTAGTTTTGCTAAACTTACATAATGTTTAAATATATTTCAGGTTTTTAATTTTGTGTCACAAGATTATACAGTCTTAAAATATCAGTTCCTTTGAGGAGTTTGAAGTTTCTGTAACCCTGAAGAGTACTAAAGAAAACTTTTTTTTTTGTAGTCTTATTTATGATCTAAATGAGTTGAGGTGGATAATATTGTGAAAATTTGGGCTGAGCATCATTAGAATTGAGACTGAGCTTGAAGTGTTGGTTATTGCATTGCCTTGTGTAAACTGGAACGTCTTTGTTCATCACCAGCTCAACTGATGATGTTCCTAGTGAGGAAATCTTGGACTAGAAACCGAGTTAAAACTTGTATGTTGCAATGCAGAGGTGGCCAAGCCTGGTGACATCCAGCTGTGCAGCACATCTGGATGTGGCTGGGGAAGGCTGTGTGCCTCAGAGCCGGGATGTGCCGGAGGAGACCCGGGATTGCTGTGGGAGGGAACTGAGCTTTATGTAGTGGGTCCCTCGGATGGCTCAGGCTCCCTGAGCTGCCCTCTGACCCCTGGCAAAGGTGTGTGGCCCCAGCCACGAGCTGATCCTGTAGAATCCGAATACCAGAAGGCATCAAACACACCATCTGCCATATGGTTGGGTTGGGTTGTTTTCCGCTCTGGCATCAGCTGTTTTGGTCAGGTGTGTTAGGAGGTGTGATTTGATGAGCTTGTGAACTTTCTCATTGGCAAAAGTTCACTGTGTTAAGAAGCTCAGCCAGGTGTTGCCTTGCATCACTTCTTGAATTGCTTTGTTATCGTGTATGCAAATAAAGCATGTGAAGTGTAATTACAACTTCCTGGCCATCTACGGTATTCTCAGCTCTGGCTGGATCCAAAGTGTTATGCAAATTTGTTACCACACTTCAGCAAACCCACGAGAAAATCCACTCTGTTTATAATGAACCACCCTTCAGTATTTCTAAATTAATACCAAGATGCAACAACTGTCAGATGTTCTTGCATTTTCCTCTTGCTATGTGAAGTAATATCAGTTTTGTGCTCTGCTGATTGATTGTGAAATGAATATAGTTGTGACATGCATTTTTATTTCGTTTCTTACTTCGTATCTTTTTGTTTCTACTTGTCAAAAAAATCAGGTTTTCAGGAGTTTTAAAAAGCCTATGTGTCAAAGACATGAAAAGTAACTCAAGTGTCATGCTTTCTTCTCTGTAAATGTGATTGAAAAAAAAACCTCTTCAAGCAATAAAATTTAATTCAGTGCACTTTCTAATTACAGCAGCATGTGGATGAATAGGAAGGATTCACCTTTCAAGATGCTCTTCAATAGCGATGTCTTTCCAAGCCATGTTCCTTTCTGAAAAGCAGCTTGTGTATTTAGTATAACATCATGTATGAAGTCTGTTTAGGACTTTGTAAAGAGCATTTTTTCCCCTAGTTGTTGGCTTTTGCTTTCTAATTTCTGACACATGCACCAAAAAAATTGCATGTTTTCATTAAGAAAATGAGCTAGGCCCTTGGTAAATTCAAAGTATACCAAAATTCCTGCCAGGTCCAGCTCCCAGACAACCTCTTAAGCTACAACGTGTCAAAAATTAAAACACGAAATTACAATCAGTGTGAAGCAAAATGTGGTAGTAACTGTAGAGAAGTACTTGTTACGGAGATGGAACCTGGGGAACGCTGAAGCTGCTGTATTTATGCTGAAGGTTATTCATCAGTGAGTGTTAGAATGAGCTTTTCTGCAGCCATTGTGACAAGTGCTGGTTGGATGCTTGTCATTTAATTCATTTAATTAATTTCTCTCTTTGAAACAACTCGGGGACACTTCAGGTTCTCTTCTGGGTGCGATTCAGAGACAGGTTTATTGTATCACAATATAAACTATTGTGATAGTTTATAGGTACTGCAGGTAGCTATTTATGTTCCTTTACAGTGCCTGCAGTTGCTCTCTAATTTGTTCAACCTTTGTTTAATGTCGAATGCTTTGTATAAACTGTTGCAAATTATTAGCAATCTTGTACTTCAAAAGAAAAGGAAAAGTTTCTGGAGAATTTTTAGTTTAGCAGCTGTGGTATTTTCTTGGCTGTAGTTACTGAATTTGTGACAGAGGCTGGTATTTTGCTGAAGCAAAAGTTCTCAAAATAGATGACAAAAGCTGTTGTAACCTGGAGGGATTTATAGAAGGTAAAGGGTTAAGTGTTGAGTTGTGTTAATTAAAGGCAAAGGGTGATTACAGTGTGCTAGCAAATAGCACCTGCTTGTCTTGGGGCATGTTTTTAAGATGTTTTTCTGCTGTAGTCTAGAAAGCCTGGTTTGAAGTGTTTAGGTTTTCTAGAATTATAAAACTTGCTACAGGATCTAACCATATTCTCCTGACTCAGATGTCAGGCATAATTTTGCATTAATATTTGCAAATAAATCTAATAAAAAATGCATTCTAAGCAATTGGAGGGTGATTTTTGATATGATGCATAAAAATACATAAAGTCTTGGTGAAAGTCTAGTGATCTGAAATGCTGGGTATTGGCCCTTTGGAAGGTGAATTTCTGTGTAGAAAATTTTAATTGTCAGAACAATCACTGATCGCTTCTGCTAGTTTAGAAAATCAAACCTGTCACCCCTTAAAGTCTACTTTGTTGTGACAGAGAAACTTCTTCATTTTTTTTTTTCCTGGCTTTTCTTTTGGGAGGAGCGTGGGTGTAAGCTTGTTTTAGGGAAGAGATATTTCAGGAAGTGATATTTTGTAGCTGGAATAAAAATTAAGTCTTAGTGGTTTGGATGCAAAGCAAATACCTCCTCGCGTGTTCCAAAGATGTGTAAGTATTGAGAGCTTTAAAATATGTAAACAATGTTTTGGAGTGTCAACAGAGGATCACAGTATAATACAGTGAGGAGTAGCAACTTTATATATAAAAATAGTTTACTCTGAAATACATGGCTGTCTGTGTAGCCAAACATAATTAAGCATGATGAGTACTTCTGAAATGTAGCTTTGACTGCAGGCAAGATGCAGGATTCCTTGGGGTGAGTTAGTTTGGCAGCTTTTATTTTGTTTGTTTTACAAATGGGGATGACATTATTTTGCTATATCAATATTAAAATAAATGAAAACCATCTATGGTGAAAAGATAAAGGATGGAAATTTGTTGGAGGTGTTTCATTTTAGGGCTTAACATAAAGCTCAGTCTGTGTGTGTCACAGTAGGATTAAAGCTTTAGAAATCTTGTAGATTAATTTTAATTTGTACTGTTTTCTAGTGCCCAAGATGTATGCAGTGTGATACAAAATTTGACTTCATAACTAGAAAGGTAAGAGAAATCAATGAAATGTCAAGCATTAACTGTTGCAAAATACTAATATGGACTTTTTTGGATTTAAATGTAGAAGATTTTGGTAAAATGGCATGCAAAGTCTGAGAACTTAATTTTTCTTTCTGTTCTGTCTTTTTGGAGTAGAGATCCTTCTTGTTTTAATTCTATTTCTTTGAAATCCTTGTCGCTCAATGTGTAATACATGATTAGGGTTTTTTCCAAATTACTGGGTACCCACAGGATTTATGTTCAAAGGAAGAGTTTGAGAAGCTCCTGCTGGAATGGGCTGCTAACATTGGTACTGACATAAACCAACTAATTCAGTTCTGTTTTGGGAGCTAAAATTACTTGTCGAAATGTAAGCAAATATTTTTTCAAGAGTCATGAGTTATAATCTTACATTAAAGAAACGTATTATTAAATGCGAAGAACCAAAACTCAGATTATCCTTCTGTTTTAGAAGTAAAACAGGATTTATCACGGGTTGGAAAAGAGAATTTGTGATTCAAGTAGGAAGTATAAACAGCTTTGATTGCTGTGAGGCACAGGTAGCTCACTCAGGACGAAGAGAAAGTATTAACATTAGAATTAAGTTATGTTCATTACATTAAAAGTAGACAGGTTGCTGTGGAACACAAGCTGGTGTATGGAATATTACTATAAGAAAAGCATTCTGCTGATTCTGGGGTTTCTGTGTGGGGAAGGAAAGCAGCCTCCCAAAAAAGGCCATCAAGGATTTTTTTTTAGCAGGGAATGTCATTCCTTTGTAGAACTACTGTGACACGTGTGCCTGTGAAAGTGAAGCAAGCTGTGGACGTGTGACTTGTAGTGCATTGATATGTTTGATGTTTTTTAATTTATTGTTTGGAGGGGGAGGGAAGGAGAAATTAACTGTAAACCAGACATATAGTATGTTACACCAGATAGGTCTAAATATTGAGGAGGCCTGAAGGGCGTTAGGATGTCAGTGATAATACTCCTGAATCACGGAGCGTACCTTCTCCTGGTCTTGTTTTACCTTTACTTGGATGGGTTAAGAGCGTGGTTGGTGGTCAGTTAGAACATTCAGATGGAGAAGCACTAATTGATCAGGCTGCTGTGTTTTACTGCATTAGTTTTGGGAAGTTCATGGAGGTAGCCCTGGGAAATAGGCTTTCCTTCCAAGTGTTACACAAAATTCTCTAGAGCGCCTAACGCTGGCCCAATCTGCAGCGTGTCAGTTCCTTGTATCAAACTGTTGAAACTTGTTTTGAGCCACAAATCCTGCTTGCCCGGGAGGACTTGTCTGATGTGACCTTGCATCACGGCAGAGGTGGTGGGACGGTGACACCCCGGTGGTGATCTGGAGCACGAGCCCCTCGTGGCAGATCGAGTAGCTGTGAAACACACTGTGATACTAGTTCTGATTCTGGAGCTTCATTGGGTCTGTACTCGCTGCCTGGGGTTTCTGATAGAGAAATAGCTTTAGGTTTTCAATTTCCATGGGAAAAACTTGAGAATAAGTTTTAAGGGAGAAGAATAGGATCTCCAGTTCAAGTTTTCCAAGATCATGGAATTGTCAGAGTTGGAAGGGACCTCTAGAGATCATCCAGTCCAACCCCCCTGCTAAAGCAGGGTTGCCCAGAGCACATCACTCAGGACTGCATCCAGGCAGGTCTTGAAGATCTCCAGAGAAGGGGACTCCACAACCCCCTGGGCAGCCTGTTCCAGGGCTCTGTCACCCTCACCCTAAAATTTTTCCTCGTACCTGAATGGATCTTTACTCGGAAGTGGGAAGGAACCTAGAAACCACTCTTCTGTTGTGTTTTTATTGACAGTAAGGGGAAGGATTTACTGGACGCTGCAGAGCCCTTTCAGTATCTTCTCTGGTCTGCTTTAGAAGTGTGTTTCCAGAGCAGCAACAAAACCCTATAGTGCTGCTGTTTGTTCTATACTCAGTCCTTTGTGTTCCAGCTCCAGAGATTTCTTTTTACTGCTCTAGCAGTTAAATCTCCTTTACCTATCCCTCAGCTTGCACGTTTCCCACCCAAGAAACCCTTCTGATTTTGGGGGGAGGAGGATATTTAATACCGTAACTTTATCAAATAATTTATAGAGGAAACTACGGGGGAATATTTAAGCAAACAAACTGTTCTCTCGTGCTTAGCATCACTGCCGAAGATGCGGAAAGTGCTTCTGTGACAAGTGCTGCAGTAAAAAAGTGCCTCTGCCTCGCATGTGCTTCGTGGACCCCGTGCGCCAGTGTGCTGAGTGTGCCCTCATCTCTCAGAAAGAAACAGAGTTTTATGACAAACAGCTTAAAGTGCTGATGAATGGTAAGGACCGAACGCGTCTGCGTGCTCTCTTGATCTCATTTATATTTATTCAAATGTGGCACTGAACAAATGGGATAAGCAGCAAGAGCAATGCCTTTTGTGAAACAAGCTGCAGTCTTGTCTCCTGTAAACACTATTTTTTGTTGTCGTGCTTCTTTTTTGTCAGTTAATAATTCTGTGTTATCTGATTAATTTAGAAAGAAGTTTACTATTTTTAGGCAGTGTTTACAAAGAGTCATTTAATTAAACACGCAAGAATTTTTGAATTTTTAACGCCTCCAAAAACAGATGTATGAAGTGCAGTCGGGTTTTTTTTTGTCCTAAAAAGAATATGGCTAAAAGATGGATTATTTTAAAGTTAAATAAAAATAGAAAATACTAAACAATAGGGAATATTTTAATATTTTCTAACAAGACACAGTGCTTGTTTCAAGCTTCATCTGTGAGTTTTAATCTTGCCCGTGGTCTTACAGCTAGGGCTGATGGCAGATCATCGTGAGCGCTCAATTTTGCGTGGCATTAAAACTACATGCAATACAGGAATTCATTTTCCAATTATATTAAGAAAGCTGAGTCTTCATTTTTTTAAATATTCTGTGATTATTCAGTGCCTTTTGATGGGCCCTCAGCATGATTCCAACGTCTGCTGAGCTGAGCCATGTGTCTGAATGGCGGGAATGCCCTAAGGGAAATTCTAGATTCGGAAAGGACTATGCTCATCCCTGTAACACACAAATCATTCTTCACTCTGCTTTGCAGGTGAGGGTGTAAATGAGTTAAAGAATGTATTTCAAACTGAAGATCTCATTGAAAAGCTTGTCCTGCTTGCATTTGTGCTTTGCAGTTAAAGTCTGAAGGTGGTCCTGACTTGCTGTAGAGCTGCAGATCTCGGTCAGAGATGATGCTTTTGATCTTCTTCATGGTTTTGCTGCTGTTGCCTCTGTCTCCCTTCAGCAGCAGCACTGAGGGGTCAGGGAGGCTCTAAAATTGTGCAACAGAGAGTGAGGGCTGAGGCTGCAGGGTTCAGTGGTGGGGATGGGTCACAGACTATTTGGCAGGGCTGGAGGTTGTTATTTTCTTTGTTTCCCAGACCAACAGTATTGGGATTAGGTAACAGGGATTGTGAGGCATGGAGGAAATAAAGTGGTTAGGTGTGTAGTCTGCTTTGTTTGAAGTTATGAATCACTTCACTGAAGTAGCTGAGATGACTTCCCTGATGTCAAGGGAGTTGTTTTGGGCAGGAAGAAACATAGCGTGAAGGGTGAAGTTCATTGACCCCAAAGTAAACCTGAGGCAACCTTCAGTAATGAAAAAGAGGTGTCTTTACTGTTTATTAAGCAAAGACCTGAAGGTCACATCCTGCTATTAGCTTCTTCTGTAATATTTTTTTTTTTTAAAAAATACTGAAACAACAGTTTTTATTGTGATAAGATAGGGACTTCAGTTGCCTATTTTTGCCATCTCCTAATCTGTTCTTGTTTTTAAAATACTCATCTTGGATATCATCTGTATTTCTACAACATGTGGGAGAAATTACATAGGAATTGTGAAAGGTCCTGTGGTTCAGAACATAATAATTATCATCTTTTTATACTTGAGTGTTCTGATGATGTTAATCAGTTTAACATCTCAATTAGTCTCTTAATTCACCCAAATCAGTGTATTAGGTGCAGTGAGTAAAAAGTAGTTATTCTTTTTGGTACCTGAATGTTCCTTCCTAAACTCTGCAATAGAATGCTGAAACATTTCTTTCCAGGTGCTACGTTCTTTGTGACTCAGGGAACATCTGATAAATCCGAGCTCATGGTGTGTCGACTTTCCAACAATCAGAGGTGAGAAAGATTGATAGAAATTGCATGTGTATATTACTACTGCATTTACAGCTGCATTGTTATCTAATAACCTAAACAAAGTATAACTTGCTGTGAGGGTATTGGAGGGAGTAATTGTGCTGAGAAGACAGATAGAATGTCACAGCCAAAGCATTACCTATAATTTGGTTGGCTACAACACTTTAGACTCTGTTCTCTTCTCCCTGCAGAACTCTGAAAGAATATTTTTAATATTTTGAAAGGGTCTCCTGGCAAACTGTGTGTGTTGGTTTTAAGTGAAGAACTTAAATGAAAAGTAATTTTTCCTGCTTGATTTCTTTCCTTCCCCACCCCAAAGAATGTATAAACAGTTACTCACTGAGAGATTATGTTTTATTTTCATTTGATTTGGACTTGCTATTGTAGAAAAAAATTTTTTTTTCCTGCTCTGTAGGTATCTGGTTTTGGATGGAGACAGCCACTATGAAATTGAAATTATACAGATTTCAACTGTTCAGATACTTACAGAGGGATTTACTCCTGGAGGTAAGTTTTTCATTGAATACAAATTAACTATGAAGAGAAAAAAGAAGTGAAATTGTAATTATAGTTTGAGCTAGACAGTGCAGTTCTAGATTATTAGTAACTTTGGTGTAACTATGTTAGAGCTGCTCCTGGAAGAGGGTGCAGTGTGTGGAACCCTGTTTGTGTGGCTGCTGGGATTTTGGGGAAAACCTAGGAATTGGAGAAATTGACCTTTTCCCATATTGGAGAAAATATGGGCGAACTGCTGAATAAACCTGAGTAAAGGTGGTCCTTGTCTGCTCCGAGTCTTTCTCTTGGCTAAATGTAAACATCTATTGATTCAAAAGCTCATAGGAGGGAACTGTTAGTCTTTGGTAGCTTCCACTGCAGAATCCAGATGGGATTTCTCTTCTACTGGTACAAACAGTTGTGAGGAGAGTGAGAGAGATAGTGGGGGGTGGAGGAAAAGATAATTAAACTGCTTTCTTAATTTCATTTAAGACAAAGGGGTGGCCAAATGAAACCAGTAACATCTGAATCAGAGGGCAGCTACTTACTGCCTTGTCTCTTACCAGATTTTAGAGTATTTCAGGATGAACTTGAATATGATTTCACTGAAATGAGAACAAACAAGGTCAGGAATTTTAATAATTGTTCTTTAGCAACACCTTTGTCACTGCTGGAATTCTCTAATCAGCCAGCCTGTCTGTGCAGTGTTCAGTCGGGTCAGCATGTTAACTTTAATAAACTTATCTCGGTGTTCAAATCAACCAGATGTGTTGCTGAGTTACTTAATGCTCCTGCAACTCCTTGTTCACTGCTCTTCTCACTGCTTTATCTTTTTGCCTGCCTGCCTTCCTTCTTGATGGTAGAAAAAGATATTCACACTTACACCAGCCTCCTGGAGAGCCAGCATATTACTGAAGGTATCACCAGTACCTTTGAGCATGATGCACCTCAGCACGTTGTCACCGTCCCTCTCCCATCTTTCTCCCTGGGGTTTTTTACATGATCTGTAGATGCTCAGCTTAAGACAAGTTATTTTCAGAGATGATGTGTCTCTATTCCTTCCCATCTGTCTGTTTGGAACTGAGTGTGAATGTTGTTGTAATTTTTTTGGAGAACTAAACCACTCCTTGAGACCACGTGTGCTATTGTCTGTGCCAGAAGAGAGAAGGGAAAATGAGAAATAAGTCTCTTTAGTGGTACATTGGATTAGACATCACCAGCTTCATCAGAGGGTGCTGACCTGAGTACACCAGAAATGAATAATAGGCTTCTCGTGTACTGTCCAATAAGGCTTTGCACTGAATAAATTAGCTATTAATTAATGGTCTTGCTTTTACACATCTTTAAAAGAAATACGACCTCTCTGTGTAAGTTGTGCTCTGCCTGACTGTCCTGGTGTGTCAAACACCAGCAAACTGGCCGAGGGTGTAGGTGTCTGATTCCACTGGTTGATCTTTGAGTAGTCCCTTTGTCTGTTGGTCTGACCAGGGAGAGGGATGAACCTGGGCTTCAGTTTATCCCACAGGAGGAGCAATGTTCCCTAAACACTGCTTGTGGGCTTTGGGGTTGCTCAGACTGAGGGTGTCTTCAGCTTCTTGGATGTTACAGTAATGGCCTCCAGGAGCATCTAAATGCAGATTTTTTTATTTTTTTTTTTTGAAAAAAAGATGATTGCCAAAAGTGTGTTTGTGTTTGCCAAAAGCTTTTGTGTTCAGTGGTGCTGTTCCTGGGGCTTAGTTTGTGCTGTGCTGCTGCAGGAAGAAATGCCAATGAAGCGTGGCCTTCTAAACAAAGCCTTTGTTTCATTTCTGTGTTTTTGCTTTTGTGTATCTTAATCTCTCTGCCACTGGAGTAAAAGATACACAAACCTCTCGCTATCAAACTGTTGTCAGAGCAACATCTTTTATGTTGGATTTCCCTCAGGAAGTAAATGACGTCACCAGTCGTCATCTGGCCCTGCAGAAGCATCTTTCCCACCCTCTACCCTTTGCTGGATTTGGGGGGAGCTGTGCCTGCTCCACCAGGCTTTGTGTCAAGCAGGGGCCCCTCTGATACCGGTCTGATCGGACACCACTAATTGAGATTACAATCTGCAGGCTACAGTATGAAACTGTGGCATCTGCTTAAGAGAGGACACAGAATATTGACACACGAGGGTATTAGCGTGTGCAGCGTGGCGTTAGGTGAGGGCTTTTTAGAAAGAGCATTAAAACCTGCTGCTGTTGAAGTTCCTGTTTCTTTTCTCAGGAGGTAACACTCGTGCCATCGGGATGGTTCTGCAGTACAAGGTGCCGGGATCGGAGGAGCTCACCCAGATGAAATTCACAGCCAACGAAGACTTCAGCTGTAACAGGAAGCTGTCGGCGAGCTGGCTGGCAGCTATGCATAAGGTAAGAAGGGAGGCAAAACTTAAGAGTGCTGAAGAAAATCTTTACATGAGGTAAATACTCTCTGAGGAGAGCATGCAGCCATAGGAGTCTTTCCCTTAAGGATTTTAGGGCCTTGAAGCTGTGGGTGGTTGTTGTGAATAGACTTTCTGCTCGGGTACCCAAAGAAGCCAGGCACTGGAAAGGGTGTCCCATGATCTGCTGGATGGTGCTGTGTGAAAATAAAATGGGAATTAAACTTTCAAGGTCCCCAGGTTTTATTACTCACTGAACTCTGCTCTCCTGAACAAAACCTCAGTTAATTGTTTTTACCACTTCATGAAGATTCAGAGAAGTTGCTGAAGGAACAGGGGTGGGAGCAGGTCCCTGATGAAGACTCTTATCTTTTGTTTATTTCATAAGGCAAAGTTATGGGAGACAAAAATCTAAACCACCCCAACTAGTTCTGGAACTTGTTCCTCTTATCAATTGTTAATTGGAACTGTAATTTATAAGGTGTCTGCAAACACAAGTGTTGCTGTTTGGGGCTTTATCACTGCTGTTAAGCCCCCCCAGCTGCCCCCCTAACCCCAGTGTCTAACTGTGCTGAGCACAGCGCACTCAGCCTTTGTTGAGGGGGTTGGAAGGAGCTGAGGTGTCTGCAAGTGAAACATTAGTTAATACAATGATGTTTTATCTTCACTTCAGGCAACAAAACTTCTTTATGAGTCCCGGGACCAGTAAGACCAGCAAAGTGTTTGGCTGCTTAAGGGAAGCCACCAGCCTCCCCGGACCTGCCTCTCACTCGTTTGAGGTTTGCTGTTCTTGACCCTCTCTCATTCCGGGGTGGTTCACTCTAAAAGAACTGGCAAATGCAATGTGAGTATTTTTTCCAACCATGAGTATTCACTATAGTGTGCAATATGTATACAATTAATTAATGCTTTAAACAGCCTCACCTTTTAAGACTTTGTATATTTTGTTAAGCCTTTTATTGGCACTTAATATGAAAGTGACCTGCACTACAGCTAATGTACAGCACAACTTTTATAGTAACAATTCTATATCGTTTGCTACAGAAAGCAAACAATGTGTATGTCTCTTCTGCAGAGAATAGCTTTTGGGTATAGATCTCAGGTTTTTCCCTCTATCCAAATGTTTAAAATCAATGTACAATAATATCTGCCTTAGATATGATTTTATAGAATTCACTTGATTTTTTTAAAAGCATTTCATTTCAAGTATTTCACCAAATAACACCAAATTGGACTTAACACGAACATGATCTTGAAACTTTCCTTCTGTAATAAATAAGCTTCCAGAATAATTTTTAGTTTTGTATTTTCTTTTTGGTAACTAGCTTTTGTTAATCTAACTGTAATGCTATCTTAAATTGTATACAATTTAATGTACAAATATGAATAAATTAATTCACTTATTTAAAAAAAACACACGATGAAGTGATAATTTCACAATATATAACTTGTTTGATGATGGACACTGTGGTCTTGAAACTCTGAAACTCTTGACTTTTTATTTTTAATTTTATTTCTAAGTGTTGTTAACTGGTTTAGCTTGGGCTGACCCTGGGAAAAGCTGAGTAAAGCAGCACCCAAGGCTGGGGTGGCCACCTGGGAGTAGGGGACCCTCGAGGACTTGTGTAGACAAGTATTAATTTGCCGCAGCTGGAAAATACTGGGGTAAGAAGGTTCCATAATTGTTTGGCAAGTCATTTTTCTGTGCAGCTGGTAAAACAAGGAGGAAACTTGAGTTAATGGATAAAAAGCAGCGAGCTGGAATTAGCCTTTTTTTGTAGACTCTGACCAGAGGCTTGTCTGACATTGCTACTTCTATAAAAATACTGGAGAATGCAGCCACTGTGCCTTAGCAGTACTTTATTGTGCACATTTACATCTTCTCTGAATTAGTGTATCATAGGCTCTTGAAATCATCACATTCATGTAGCAAATTCTTCAACAATAATACCCTTTCACTTTTCACCACAATATATACAGTTAATGTTAACCTGTGGTAAAAGCAAGTTACAGCACTGCAGAAATGGATATATAAATTATACACAGAACTTGTACATGAAGAATTAATCAAATTGCATACTGTTAAATGGGAGAAAATTACAAGAAACGTGGTTAAAACTTATAATGGGAAATTCAAAATATTCTTTTTGGTATATAAAATCATGTACAATTAAAATTCCAGTGAAGTGCTTTTTATTTTCCTCGGAACGGCAATGTAGCGGGATAGGTTATTGCATAACTTGCCTTGGCAACAGATGGAGGCTGCCAAGAACCACAGAAACTGTCCTCAAATAAGCTATTGCCTTTCTCCAATCCTCCTCTCAACCGCGTTTCTCTCTTCTCCTTGACTTAGCATCTACACAGCCCTCTCTCTCTACTTCTATCCAGTCCTTCCTATTTTCTTCTAGACTGACTCAGGCTTCAAATTAACAGTGTGACCCTCACCCGACTCTCACCCTTTTCAACTATTGCACTTTCATCCACGCAGACGTACAGAATCCTTTAAGCTGCTGCTGCTGCAAGTTCTGTCCACAAGGGACGAGCCCGGGCCGTTAGTAGGGGAAACCTTTACATTAGTAGAGGTAACACTGGTGCCATAGGCTGAGGAATAAGAAAAATAAAACACCGAGTGAAATACGTGTGCAGGGGTTTTTGAGAAGTGTAGAAATATTGTTTGTTTTGTTAGTTCTCTACCTTGACTTTAAACTTAAATAATACTAGACTATGTAAAGCTTTTGTTGGGGTTGTCTAGGCAAGGATTTAAGTGTACAGCACGTTACCCCTTAAAATCCTCACCTTGGTAAAGCTTTGGTGGCTACTTAATTATGCATGTAATAGGTGAAGACCTCGTGACCTAGAACCCAAAGAGCTGAGCAGTAACGAGAACTCAACGTTCACTGGTATCGAACAGAATATCCAAAATCCTGACGTGGGACAGTGACTGTGGGGTCAGAGCAAAGGGGACAGCGTTACCTGCACCCCACGAGTGACACCTCTGAACATTTAACACAAGAAAGCTCCTACCACGGAACTGGAAAACACTGCTGCAGAGGAGAGCTGGAGCAACACTGTAGGTAGCAGAGGCGTCGCTCTCCTCATCAGTGGTGGGTCGCATAAAAACCATCCTCCTTTACAAACTGCAGATCTTGAAAATCTTGGATGCTGTCCATTTAACAAGAGAAAGCACCATTAAAACTAAATAGCAGAGTTTTATTTCTCTGTGTGTGAAATGATCAAAAATGATGGCTCCAGTGTATGTTTTAAGTTTCCAGTTACCAGCACGGAATTGCACCGTTGTACAACTGAATTCAAGCGAGGGTTCGCTGCCTGGGTTTTATTCGTGGATATAACTGTAAAAAGAGAATAAAAATTATTAGGCTTTGCATGGTTGATACTAAATTAAATAAACATCAATTCCCTTATTAACCAGAAATGGGGGATGAAGTTTTTGGGGGTGAGGTTTTCGTTGGCTACAACGTATTCTTAGGTAGCTTCTGAAAAATGAAGCCAGAAGCAGTGTTGCTTATCTAGGGCCAGGTATTAAAAACCTTCCTAAAAAACTTCCTAAAAAGCTTTTTGCTGCTCAGAGCCACTATACATTACACAAGGGCCTTATAGTTTCGCTAAGGGGAAAAGTCTTCAAAATTAAAGCATAAAATATATTAAACTAAGTAACAGCCCAGATCTCCCAACCGCAGCCTCTCCTGTTCCTTGGCGATGACAGAGGCCAGAGAGGATAACTCTCATTTGCTTTGCAGCACTTCCTGCAGCACATCCAGGTGATGCACAGAGAGATTCTGACCAAAGACCCGGAGGAAGTAAAAAGCAGAAAAGAGAGGGAAACTTAAAAAGAACTTACCCCCAGAAGGTTTTTAGGCACGTAGCCTTCTTTGTCGTTGAGGCGGGCCCACCACCACTCCGTCTCATTGTCATCCTTGCGTCTCAGAATAGTGATGGCGTCCCCCTCATGGAAGGACAACTCATCGTTGTTCTGGGCTTCGTAGTCCCACAGAGCATACACCACTCCTTTATTCATCACACCCAGCTTCTCCTGCACCCCTGGTAACAACATGGAGAAAAGACAATAGATGGTAAAATATCCTATTTTTAACTCTTATGGACACCGTGGCCCAAATAGTAGTCTCTTATTCCTAAGATTTCATGAATAGTTGTCAGCACTTCCATGAGGAAATGCTTTCAGAAATTTTAACTGTGATAAAAACAAATTTATAAAATATTTTAAACTGGTTTAGAACATGAGGCTTTTCTCTTATATATGGAATGGAAACTTTACAATCTTTTATTCAACTGTAGATAAAAATAGTTTGAGCAAAGCAGCTTTAGAGAGCATTTTTCCTCACAGGCCTTGCTTTCTGCAGCCACCTTACCCAGTTACACCTGAAGCCCTTGAAAACCTGCACAATGTTGGGTATATAGAGCCTTAATGATGCTTATGTTCTCTCAGGTAAATTAAAAATTTGTTTGCTCCATCAAGACACTTTCTTGCCAAATGTATCTTAGTAACTGAAGTCAGTAATTCATAAAGCGTGTTTCTTCGTGTTTGCTGCAAGGAACGTGTCCATCTGGAAGATGGAGTATCTCTGTCAAGACGCTTGACAGCGCACTGTTACTGCCCAAACCTTTCTGTGGAACTAAGCCAAATTAAACCGTAAAAATCTGTAACGTTAGGAGGACTCTGAAGTAACTCAGAGAAGGGCTACGAGCAACGTAATAATGAAAAGAATATTCCGTTGTTAGCATTTGGAAAGGAGGAGGAGGTGATGGACAGTATGGTCAAGTCTGAGCCTAAGCAGATGTTTTGTACAGATCAGAGAGACAAAATGGGACAAAAAGCTAGAAGTTTGCAAGGTCGTGTCACAGCTTACCATAGAGGAACTGGGAGCACTGAATGTAACCTTCTTCCATCTCCTCACACTTGTCTGCAGCAGTTTCGATATCGCTTATAGTTGAAGCAAAAATAGCTGCTCCGGATTCCACCAGCAGTTTACAGAGATGAACACTATTGCAAGAGGCAGCACAATGCAAAGGTGTCCTGAAATAAAGCAAAAATGTACACATGAAAAAAAAAAAGAAGCTTCTGGGAATCCTAACTATTTTGTCTTGCTACAGCCGACTCGTCTTGTTTAGCCCCTCTATTTTTAAAGGAGATTGTTCTTTAGGATTATAGTATATGGATGCATCATCCCAAACCTGCCAAGCAACTGGAATAGAGTCCAGGATTTACCTGACTCCAGTAAAGGGCAAATATGATAAAAGAGATGTTTGCAAAAACGTGGATTCTTTCCAGCTTACAAAGCTGCTGGGTATAAAAGAGTATTTTTTCCAAGATGAGGAAATTTGAAAGGTAGAAGAAAGGTGAGGGCTCAAGAGATCCCTCTTGAGGGTTTCCATCCCCTCCAATCGCTTCAGAAGTGCTACATCTACCCCTGTGGCTGCCAACATACATCTGAGGTGGGTTATATGAGGAAGAAACTTGCACAAATTAACTCGTCATTTTCCAGTTTAATTATTTCAGCACATGGACAAGAAATGCAACTACACCACTAAGTGAAACCAAAAGGTAGTGTATGATTTCAGTGTGCTTGCACGTGACTTGAACACAGCACAACCTCCACCTAGGGATTAGAAAATGCTCATTTGCTGGGGCAAAAGGGGAGGAAACTTTTCCCCAAACAGGTCTTGACTGAATTTCAAATGTGCATTGAAATGGTGTTTCTCCCAGATGCCGAGTTAAGAACCCTGACACTTACCACCCATCGCTGTCTGCTGCGTTTACGTTTACACCGAAATCAAGCAGGAACTTGACGATGTGGTGATGCCCAGCACACACCGCGTTATGTAAAGGTGTGATTCCTTCATCATTTGGTTTACTGGGATCATCAACCTATGGAAAGCATAAGATAGTTCAGCACTTTTTTCTCCCCTTTTCTGACTATTTAAAGAAGCTGCCATTGTTGGGAAGCTCACCTCGTATATGATCCGTTGGACGAGATCGAATTCTCCCTCCAAAGACGCGTCCAGGAGGAGGGCCAAGGGATTGAACTTCACTCTCAAACCGTGGCCCGTTCTTTCCGAGTTGGGTTTCTTCAAATTGGTACGTTTTGTCTGAATAGAGATGAAGTTTGGAAGGTGTCATTTCGGGGTGTATAAATACTGCAAATTATTCAGTTAGTACTTTTTAACTAGATCAAGAATCTGGTCCTCCTTAAAAGGAGGCTTCGTAATTAGGACTATATAAATATTTCTATTATAGAGTCTCTAAATAAAAGGCTTGATATCGTACTACATCTTGATCAGTTAAAAAAATAAAAATGAAAGCTTGTCAATATAATGTAGAGGCTTCTAATCAAAGGCAGTGAGTCCAAAGAACCAAGTATTTAAGTCCATGGGTTTTAAGCACCATGATCTTAATCGTGTCCAATACAAGCTGAGTGTGTTTCTGGTGGATTGGCTGAGCTGTGTCAAAACTTTTGCTAAGACTCAAAGGCACCACACGACTCAGCCCAAGTATCAGTCTCTGCTCAGAGGAGCCTCTGCCCTGAATTAGCAGGAGTATCTGCTGTCAGTTGGCACTGACAAGGCTCGAGTTTTGCTGTGGGAAAGAAAAGCACAGAACACAGAGCTATTTTATGTCACGTTATGTGCTGGTGTTATCTCAAACAGCATTCTCAAGATCCAGAACGCATTTAAACGTGTTTTGAGAATATTTTGAATCATTCACATCTGTCCTTGTCACTTTCCAGAGAAAAAAAAATAAATCTATTATTAATTACAGCTTTTACAGAGCACTTTCAGTCTTTAGCACTGCAAGATCTGTTTTCATTTATGCTCCTATTTTGTACAGCTATTTCAGTTTGTCAAATAAGCCTCTCACAGTATGAGTAATATCCACTGCTAGCATATTCCATTTTCCCAGAAGCATCCTGGCCCACTTTTACTCACAGAAAATAGATATAAGACCCTGTGCTCACTCCAGTCAAACTGTCAGGGGAACACAAGGTCCCTACACAAATCAAAAAGTGACATTATTTGAAACCAATGTTGAAGTGAGTCATACCAATAATTAAGAATAAAATCCAGTTATCTCCTTATTTTCAGTTCTCCATTCTGTAGTGACAGGATAAGGGGTAATGGTTTTAAATTGAAAGAGCAGAGATTTAGATTAGATTCTAGAAAGAAATTCTTTACAGTGAGGGTGGTGAGACACTGGCCCAGGTTACCCAGAGAAGCTGTGGCTGCCCCATCCCTGGAGGGGTTCAAGGCCAGGCTGGATGGGGCTTTGAGCAACCTGGTCTGGTGGGAGGTGTCCCCACCCAGGGCAGGGTTTGGAAGTAGATGACCTTCAGGTTTCCTTCCAACTGAAGCCATTCTGTGAACCTATACACTGTAGGATTTTGGTAATGACAAGCATGGAAAAGATTTAGGTGCATCTGAAGAAGGGACTTGGAAAGCGATTCAAATTATGTGACAAGCCCTTCGAAAAACATTTCAGTTGAAAAAAGTCAGCTGTGGAGCTGTTTGTGTTGTCAGCCCTGGTCTTGCATCTTTCTGCAGAATGGGGAAAAAGAGTGCACTCTTCCCAGAACAGTTATTTCAGCTCGCTTGCAAATTGGAAAGCTTCCTGCTGATACAGCTTGCCCTTAGTTTCCTACTAATAGTTATCTTTGTAAGCCCAGGGAAGTGAAAGAAGTCATTTTTACGGAACCTCAGATTCTAGAATTAGTTCTACACCAAGAGTATATCCCAAAAGAACTTCTACATCCTAAAGTACACACACACCATCCTGTTGCCTGTGTGCATGTTTTCCATATTAAACAGCTACAGCAGTAAGGAAACAAATCCGTCAGAATTCTCCTTGGAGCCCCCTGGTTTTCTTTTAGTATCATGAAACTTGAAGTGCAGACATACCATTGAGCATAAGCTTACCATCTTCCTGTGGTGCTTAAGGACACAGCTAATGCTATAGGTCACAAAACTGCCTTTTTGCTTTGTTACTTACTGGAGGAAGTGGAGGAGGAAGCGCGGGTGGCAAAGGAGCTTCCTCTTCTACTGGAGAACTGGCCTCCGGCGTGGGACTGGGTGACTGCTCAGTAGAAGGAAGTATAGCAAGATTGTTGTTGTTATCTTCAGTTGTCTCAGACGTTTGATTTGTGGTTTCAGTGCTGATCAGTTCCTCGGTAGCAGGAGAAGGTAATTCATTATCATTGGCATCTGACGAAGGGGGTGGCTCATCAGGAAGAGGAACAGTAGGTTGCACAGAAATAGGCTCTTCAATATTGCCATTGGTACTAGCGTTCCCATTATCAACATCAGCTAAGATGCCTATGAAGTCCTGGGGGTTGCTTGGCTGATAAAAAGGAGCACTTTCTATTCCCCCAGCTAGAGTATTAAAGCGCTGATACAATAATTTTTGGATATTTGGTCCACTTGGGCCTTCTGGTTCAGTGATAGAACTCCGCTTCTTTAATGGCCTGGGAGCATTGGCCAATTTTCTTCTTAGAGCTTCAAGGTCAGCATCACTTTGATACCGTAGGGGCGAATGCACAATAGGTGTGAGCTTCGTAGGACTGAGAGGACGAGGAATGTTTTCAACATTACTGTTTTCACTGGGTGGTGGAGCATTTTCCAGCTCTTGTTCTTTTTCAGAGACCTCAGTCTGAGGCTGAGATTGTGGCTGTGAGGAAGTCTGGGCAGGTAAAGAGCCATGAAGGAATGGCAGGGGTGAGGGAGAAGTCGAACCAGATTGTAACACAGGTTTTCCATAAACTGAAGAAAAGAAAGATGAAAAACAAGTGAAGAATTGTTCACAAGTTACATAATAAAATCTTTGCAAATAAACCATGCCTATCTCTGTTGCTACTACTAGTGCAGACAGAAAGAGGAAAAACAAGAAATCAAATTAATTATATTGATACCTATCCAAACAGAAATAAATACTCACCTGTTGGTGACAGTGGTGCTTCTTAGAATTATAATCTACAGGTAACTCTTGAAATGTTTTTCCTCTTTCAAGAGGAAAGAGTAAGAAGAAAAAACCTCTCCTCTCTAGACACAGTTTTTTCATCTTGTTTCTGAAAGTAAAGTATCTGGACTGTATTGTTCTAATTGTATTTTGTTTTAAAGAAAAGGTAACTGAATGTATACTTATTTATCATCCCAAAAATATATGGGATCATTTTTCTCCCATGCTGCACACATAAAAGTATCTTTCCTCTTCTCACAGATTTAGACACAGTTTTTTTCATTCTCCTGTGGAAAGTAAACTAAGCCAAATAAGTAGATCTTAACAGTCTATTTCAAAGGGAAAAAAAAGCAAAATATATTCTACCTGCTTTTACTGACTTATTTAACGTATTGTATACAGCTTGTTGATAATTCTTTGGTGGCGTTGCTTGCTGAAGATACATGGAGTAGATGGAACTGGAGTTCACTGTCTGTGGCCCTTTTCTAGGAGACTGAGGTCTTGATCCTTTATCAGCTAGAAAAGGCCTGATTGCCACAGTCAGAGGGAGTTCTGGCCTGCCCTCTCCTCCGGGAAACAAGGGGGGGCCGGAAGGTTGGTACGTGGGGCTGGGAGGCACAGAAATTCTCTGCTGAATCTGTTGGGAAGAGCTGGGCTGATGCACGTTGCTTGGCGGCGGAAGTGGAACAGGTCTCTGCCGATTGGTGATGCTGGTGCCAGGCCTGGGCAGGCTCCCGTCCTTCCTTCTTTCCAGAGAATTTGTAGATCCTGTTCCCAAGGGAACTGGACTTGGATAGGTCCCATAGTTTTGAGGCAACTGCTTGCTTACACCGGGAACTGTTGGTGGCACCTTCCCCAGGTCTAGACCCTATATAAGCACAGTAAAAACCATTTAACTAAAAAAAAATACATACTTGTGAGCAAGAATATTCCTCATTCAACAAGGCATAATCATTGTCTTGTGGGACAGCAAAGGAACCAGTATAAAAATATTTGTGTTTCTTAATCACTAGACATGATTCCACCTGAATTTATCACAAGACCTCATCATACATCAGACAGAGGCCACTGTTTAAAGGCATCTTCAGCTATTATACATTAATATGAACCCAAAACCGTTTGCATACTTTCAAAGCCTGAATAATTTGTTCTGGATCTCAGTATCTCATTGATAACGTATTTGATAATATATAGTGTAATAACACAGTTTACCAAAACTATTTAAAAAAAAAAAAGCCCCTTATTCTTTAAAGATTACAGTCTTAAAGAATTCACAAGGTACCAGAACACCATCATCAGTGGGCTCACTCGAGGACAGATTTAATGACTTTTGTGAATTTTTTTTTGGTGACAAAAAGAGCGCATTGAAAAATTATAATCTACACAAAGGAAAAAGAGTAACAGAACTCTGAATTAGAAAAATAGGAAGGTCAGGGAGACGATTAGGAGAAGCAAAGGGGAAACAAGATACGTAAAAGAACAGGAAGTAATACAAACTACTGAAGTTGAAAACAGAAAATATTGTAATGTGGTAGGAACAGAAAGGAACAGGAGGAGTACAACGGTAATTTTCTTTATGTCTTTTGAAATAATTATCAGCAGGGAAACTGAATGTGTAACTGAAGCCAGTTGAGCTATGGAATCAAAGGTTCATAATTTCAGCACAGCAGATCTATAAGAATGTCACAGATGAAACCCACCAGCTTATCAGTGCTTCCTAACACTGCAGTTGGCAGAGGCTGGCTGGATATAGTTCCTTGTTTTAAAGCAGTGTCCATGCTTGATTCTTTCCAGTCTGTGTTGGAGATCTGAGGGGGCTTCACCACAGGGGTTGAGCTCTGCTTGAGTATCGGCCAATTCCCGTCATTAGCTTTAAAACAGACAAAACCACTATATTTAAGATAATCCACAGCACCACTGTAAGCAAGCAAAACAATACGTGAAATGAAATAGCTTAGGATTCATTTGATTCCAGAAATGAGATAAATCACTATTAAATGATTCAGAAATCAATAGTGAAAGCATATAATCACTGCATATAATATGCTGCTCATAACCTTTCTAATTGTATTGAAATTTTTTACAGAAAAAAAAAAAAGATGGTTTGAGCACTGCATATTCTACTATTAGAAGGCAAACAAGCTCAGAACAAAAAAATCCTTACAGAAACACTTCATCAATATAGTTGTTTTGGTACTATGCAGAGACGCTGCCAAATGATGACAAATGTTAAATCTACATAAGCTCCGACTGGACCGACTCCAAATTTAAACTGGTTATTCAATCCTGTCACTCACTCCAGGATGTAAAATGTCATTTCAACAAGGGGCTGTAACAAAAGCCCACATTCCTTTGCTGGAAGTGGCACTTAACTTACCTTTTGTTTTTCCTCACCTGATTAGAAGTGCCCCAGAGATTTAATTGTAAAGAAATGTATAAAGTCAACTGACTACTTCAACTCACAGTGTCAAGATACAAGTCATGGGGTTTTATCTTCATTGTATGCACATAAACTGAGGCAAAAAATCCTTAATGAAGTTCTAGATGTTTGATACTTTATTAATTGTTAGATCCTAAGGCCTTGATTTGCCATTAAAAGATTAAACTACAGGTTTCTCTTACTCTAAGGAGACCAGAGATTATTTAAGGCCAGGCTGGATGGGGCTTTGAGCAACCTGATCTAGTGGGAGGTGTCCCTGCCCATGGCAGGGGGGTTGGAACTCGATGATCTTTAAGGTCCCTTTCAACCCAAACCATTCTGTGATTTGACTCTCCTTCCCTGTTGCCTCTAATTGCCTTGGCAGAACACTTTGGATCAGTAAAGATGACACTCAACACAAACTAACTTTACTGGTGTATAAAAACTAGACTGGAGGGGTCTGTGGCATGTGTTCACTTCCATACTTTTACACTGAGAATATAGTACATCATCCAGAAATCACTTTTCACACTTCCAAACTGCCAGGAAGTAAAGTAATGAGGCTTTAGTACTCACTACATCCAAGAGCTGGACATATTGGGTTTTTCGCTTTTGGTTTTAATGATCTGGTTATTGAGAACAACACTAAAAGAAACGACTGTCTAAACACTTCGACCCTAAATAATGGCAAATTTTCCAAGTATGCAATGAATTGACATTTACTGTACAAAATGCACCGGATGTTCCATAACTTCAGCGAGGTTATGGTTCAGTAAAACTTTTATTTTGAAGATTAGTAAAACGTGTTAGAACTGATTCACGCTAAACATGAAAGCATCTTTACCTTTAGTTTAGCTATTAAGAAAGCACTTACAGAAACAGCAGCAAAAATCCTGAAGAATTTAATTATCTTACCTGCAAATACAAGCCCACACTCTTCTATTAGAAAGATAATTACACAAAAATTTTCTGTAATCCTTCAAATTCCAAACGTTAGCTGTTTCATCCTTGGATTCTGAGGTAACAGTGGAAGCAAATTCAAACTCTCTCTCCTCTCTCTAGCTTCTGTTTCATTTTACTTACATAAACATCAGGAGGTACCTGTTCCCACCTCCGTGACCTTCACTTTACAGGACTGCAGACACAGCATAAGGTGCCATGGCCTGTGCTAAGAGGAGGCAGCTCAACAACATCTGCCTTCTGCTCTCTTTAGTTAGACCGAAGAGGTCCCTCACGTTCTCTCCCACATATAAATAAGACAGTGACATGCAGACACAAAAGGGTTTGAGCATTTTCTGATTTTACCTAAGAGTTTTGGTAGGTCTGGATCCAGGATATTTACTGTGGCAACTGAAGCACAAACCCAGTGTAACGTTTTTGTCCAGTGGAAGTCAGCCAGATTCGTACTGACTTGGACAGAGCCAGCTTTTTATCCCAACTCTGGGGCCACTGCAATGTGTAAAACTCAAAAAGTTTTGAGTTTCCCACAAAGTACCTCAAGCTGAACCTTGTAAGTAATACAACTATCTAATCTGAGATAGAATAAAACATGCTTTGGTGACTACCGTGAATCTTCTAATAACAACTAGAAAATGTCAAGGTTTTTCAATGAAGAAAACTCATCCCTAGGACACTACTCCAGGGATGAATTTGCTGCAAAATCTGTTTCCTTCAGAGACGAAAAGCAACTTCTCAACAATTCTACATTTCAACAGCATCTTCTGCATGCCAGACCACAACGCAAGTTCTGCAGATGCTGTTTAATATGCATCTGTCTGCAAGAGCTCAGATGACCATATTAAAAGCTGAGTTCTTAGCTAGCCAGAGATCTTCTATGGACTCACAGTGCTGGGTGTCAAAGAGAGTAGGTGCCAGGCGGATGACATTGTGAACAGCAGACTGAAGAGAAGTGGGAGGTGACAGAATAGGATCCGCTATTATGTCTAAATCAGAAACCTTCCAGGTGTCTGGAGATTTTTTCACACACCCACAGTCTGTCTCTACCGGACACACCAAGGCAGATCCAGTTACACAGAAAAAAAAAAAAAAAGAAAGAAAAAAAAGTGGTGGAAAAATTATAACAATGACAATGGAGAAATTAGAACAGGAACACTCAGACAATGAGAAATAAAAGCATGACAATTGAAAAAAAATTCTCAATTTCTTTTCTTCCTGTGAACATATAAGCTTCTCCTTCCATAAATCTATCTTACAGGATTTTATTCAAGTACATTCAGAATAATAAATACAAAGTTAGTCTCAAGGTAAAATAATTACTTTCATAGAATCAAAAAGGTATCATTTAGAGATCTTGTAACCTCCTGAAATAGAAGGGGGTATACAGATCTTCCAGGGCTGATATTTACAAAATAGCAAATTATTTTTAGCTGGTGAACTTAAAAGTTATAAACTGTTGTTTTCCATATGTGGAAGAGGAATTAATGTGTCTGAAAACAAAACTGTTGCACATCTGTCACTTCACCCTGCAATTAAGTCAGTCCATAAATGTTAAGACTTTTCCATAAACCCACAGCGAAGGGGTTTTTACAGCCTTTGAATTAAACTCAAGGTAATGTTAAATCACTAGTATCAATGTTAAATCACTAATAGCAATGGAAAAGGGTGGGGGTTTTTTAAGTTCTGTTTGGACAGTATCACCTCCTGATCTTTTTTTTTTTGGAGGGGGCATTTCTGTCACTCTTTCCTACAGAGAGGTTCAGACTGTCTTCCTTCTGTACCTTCCTCCCCACATGGAAGCAAGCTTGCTGAAGTATTCAGTTTTAAATTCTGCAATGTATATGAAGATTGCAAAAGCTTTTCTCTAGTGGGCATTGACAATCTTATTTTTAGATCTCTCCTAGGAGACCAGGTAAACTAAGTCCTCTGGTTTGACCCATGGGATCATGTATTTTCATTCATATTACGCACATTTTCCTAGCTAATCATTTCTTAAAAATTCTGGTTTTTTCTAAGATAAGCAGAGAGCTGAGCTTTGCCAGAATGAGAACCTAAGGCACAAATGTCACGACCTGCTTCCTTCAGTTTCCAATGTAAATTAAATGTAGATGGAATTATTAATTATGGGAGACACGGGAGCCAATTTTGTAAATCAAGATCTGGGGAATACTCTGCCTTCATTAGGCAGGAGCTGCCTCTCCAGAAACAAGTAAACAGCATCAATACTAAGGTTATTCCATTTCAGAAATGTTTCAAGCACCACAAATTCTCATATCTCAGGTAAAACAAAAACCTCCCTTAGATTTTATTCTATTTTCCTATTTAGTCTCCATCTGAGAAGTAATATTATTTTTACTTGTTCACTAGCTTTGTTTTACTTGATGAAAAGCAACACACTGTAAATAGTTGTTTATAATATAGCCTGCCACGAAGTTGATGTCATTATTATATTTACATACACAAACTAGTTCAAAAGCTATTACATACAGAATTTGTAAAGGAACATGTGGCCCTTTTACCAGTGCACCAGCTTGTAAAATTTCAAAGAAAACACTCAGTGTCCCAAGAAAAATTCACAGAAAGAGGCAAATACACCTTATATCAAATGACTCATGTCCAATTCAGAGAATGGTATCAAGACATCTCAGGCTTGCCTCTTCCCCTGCAGAGATGCCAACACTGGGTTCCCCAAGATTATTCCTTTTCTTTATTAATCCTTTCCAAAGCCTGTGTATTAATAAACACCACATTTAAATGCTTACCAGATTTTGATCTTCCATGTGTTGAGCTAGAAGCAATGGTGAGAGACTGTGGTTTAACTGGATCTACTGGTACAGCGTAAGTGCCAGCACTTGGAACTTGGATGTAAGGTCCTACTGCTGCCACCCTTCCTGAAGCGCTCAAGGATGACTGGGGTGAAGAAGTTCCATTAATACGATTCAACTAAAAAAAAATAATCAAATTGAAACATGAACTTCCATTTAAGCTAGGCATTTATGCACAAACAAGAGGTCTAAATGTAATTATCTAGAACCATGCGCTGTAGCTAAGATACCGCAGTAATTAAGTTACCATACTCGGTGCTTCTACCACAAAAAGAAGTAAAAAGTATGAATTTTATTCCCTAAAAATCAATACCTCAAAACTGAAATTCTTCAGCCACAGCACAGACATTTCTTGTAGGAACCTTTATCTGTGTAAGATCTTCCATTGTGCCTTTCTTAGGCAAATGGACCGAGTTCTTAAATAATGAAATATCTATGTTTTTTTTTTAAAAGCAATACCTTCACCTAGGCATGTATATAAAAGCCAGATTGATCTTTCTAGTCCTTAGATAAACACATCTACTGTGCAACTGATTTCTTCTCAAAATTCCAGACAACTACTAAGACTAACTTTATCAGATCATTTATATTTTTATCAATTTTCCATATTGGAATATCAATACTATATAAACCCCAAACTTTTTATGCTTTCATGCTTTGGAACACAGAACATTATCACACTTTCCTTCCTAGGAATACAAACTACTATAATTTTTAATATAGTATGCTCTGTGCCATAAAGAAAAAGAAAGCACATTCTATCTAACAGTTTTCTGATACCTATGGAAAACATTAAAAAAGTTAAAAGAAATCCTCTTTTTATGAAGGGTTCTTTAGATGTAATCCTATTGCTTGGCTGGGAAAAAGTGAGATCTATCTAGTTTTTATAGGCTCTGGATAAACTAAAGTGTGGCCCTTTTAACAGTTTATCTTACAGGAATGTTTTCTTTTTGACGTGCCTCAACTTTTTTCTTGTACAGTCGTTCACGAAGCTCATTGATTCTCTTGTCCATCATGGCCACCTCCATGTTGCGTTTGTTTAAGAGTTCTTTCTGCTGCTGAAGCTTGGAGTTCTGCTCCTGGTTAAGTCTGTTACGGATCTTCAAAAAAAAAAAAAAAGAAGAAACAAAGCACTTGTTATGACAGTTACTTCATTCTGTCTGTTTTCAAGTGGGTTTTTAATACAGTGTTAAAAAACCCAAAGCAGTTTGGGTCGGCGACTTGGCCTGATGTCATGTTTCCAGACATCTGTCACAGTAGCATGGTAACTCTTAAATTAAAACAAAAATAAATGTCCTAATAAACTAGTGGATACCTATTAAATACATCTATGCACTTAAAAATTCTGGAAAGGCAGATATGCCTTTTATAAATGGAGAAGGGGAAAGAAGAGGAGAAAAAGGACCCTTATTCCTAATTTCATGAAACCATGTGATGGTTTAATTTGTTTGTCCTATTTGCTCATGTAAAGAAGTGAGTGAGACTAATTTTGAAATTTAAATTAACTTATAAATATGAAATATTTATTACAGCTGTTGCCTTGATCACAATAAAGCACATGATTAAATAAAATAAGCCCTTAAATCCTGATACACTGGCACAATATTAAATATTCCATAACTTTTAAACATAAAAACTGGACAAAATTGCAGGGTAAATTGAATATTTTAGTTACTTATGGGAGAAGCACACTTTACATGTAACAATCTTCTTGGAGGAAGGTATACACTACAGGGAGTACTGTGTGAATATACTGCAGCTACAGTGCACTATATAGTGCATCTTATATTTTTGATGATTCTGTTAAATTGTTATTTAATTCTTACGCATTTTGTTTATTCACACCAGACATTATAGGTCTGTTTTCATTATATATTTTAAGTTTGCTTTTATTCACTGTCCAGTCATGACTCCAAGATGATATTTAAGTGAGCTTGCTACACCCAGTTCTTTGTAAAATAGAAATGTACCAAAATGAATTTTTAAAATTTTTTTTCAAGAGAGAAAACAAATAGTAGATTATGTCAACATTCAGTGTTTCAGTATCAGGGGCTGAGAAATGCCTGTCGGAATACTTGCATACTTTGTAACATTGTGTGCTTGAGCCACAACAAAAATAATATTTAAAGCTAATAAAATTCTGTTTTAGAAAGGGTTATACGCTAACTACAACCTCACAAGTTAACAGCAGTTAAATTTCATGAGATGCCACAGAACCAAATGGCCACCTATAAAAGCAGTAATACAACTTTTAAAAATCTATAGCAATCATCTAAATAGCACCTCTCTTTTACTTACCTGTAGCTCTTGATAAAGCTTTTTTAATTCTACTGCTGCAGGTCCCGTCATTTGTCCGTTGTACGACTGAAACCCGTTCAGTTTCCCTTTCCTCAAATCCTCCAGCTGCTGAGTAAGTTGATCCACTTTTAACACTGCAGCCTGTAGCTCCTGCTGCTTTTCCTGGAACATGGCACTTATATGCTCTATTTCAGTTGCTAAAAATTTTCAAGACAGAAATAATGATTAAAAAAAAAAATTTAAGTAAAGCAAAAGTTGTTAATTTTTTTAAATTCTACAGGTATTGATAAAAACAACAGACTGATTTTTAACCTAATACATGCAGGCATATGTAAAATATGTAAGTTTTGGGAATTTGCTGGCGGTCATAATATTTCCTAGTAGTTTACAGAATAGATTTATTCTGATATATTTAAGACAGACTACATAAAACAAACAAAAAGTTACTTCATATAGAAGTTCCTATGAAACAGAGCATCTTCTCTAAGACAAAACCCATTCTATCCAAAATCCTGCTTCAATGCTATACTGACCAGCAATAAAGCACTATTTGCTAGTCATGCAGTGACTAGTAAATTATATTAAATAAATTACTGTAAAATTCCACATACAGAGATTGCCGTTCATGATCTTGCTGTAGTCCACTTGTCCTCTCATGGCACGGATTTTTTTCAGCTTTGTCTCCTGGGTTTCAACACGTTCTTTAAGTTTTTGAAGTTTTTCACTTTCAGAAACAGACTGCTGCTGCCGACGTTCTTGCTGCTTCAGGTAACGCAGACGTTGTTCCTGACAAAACAAGGTTTTAGACAAGAGGTACCTGTTAGCCATTTGTTAAATACTTTAAAAAAAAGACTTAAAAATAAAACAACTTAGAAAAACCCATCACTATGATCAGTGGGGGTTTTTATTTCTAGATATAAGAAAAAGTTGTATTGGTTAAAAAATACGTATCGGTCCTCCTAGAAAAACTCTTAACATTAAATTAACAAATCTGTTTTAGAGCAGAGATTCAAGATTTTTTTAGACCAGGTATCAAATTCACATATATGTGCAAACACAACCCCAGCCTGAGCACTTGTTCAGACATACCTGTGAAGCTTCCTCTGGCACTTATCTTCTGACAGTATCAACAATTTGTGTTGTTGCAAAACAAATTTCCAACGCTGTTACCCAGCTTCCCAAAGATGACAAAATATGTCCAACAGACCATTTTAAAGAAGCTAACCTACAGTAAGATAATGCCCCAGTTCTAGATAACAGTCCTTCCACTGGGAACACAAGGAAAACGTGGGGGGTTTTCTACATTATTTCCATCAAGAAAGAACAGAATTGATCTGTTGATTCCTAGGTACTCCACTGTGTGTTGTAACACCTACAACAATGTCAAAACCATTAAACTCACTCCCCACTCTGAAAACATACTTAGATTCCTACATCTCAAGAGACTTTGGAAATGTAAACCATGAATACACATGAAGCAACCATATTCTCATCTTACATCACTATTACCCTACTGGAGTGATTTGAGCTACTAAAGATGAGCAGAGTCAAGCCTGGTCTATCACAGATCATGAGCTGGGCCTCACAAAAAAGGCAAATAAAACCTAGCAATATTTTTATAAAAACACATGATTTGGCTTGACATAGGTTGTTACAGTATCATTTACACTATGATGTTGTATAATGCATAGGTTAGGATTAATCTGGACAAACAATGTATTTCTCAAGCTCTTTCTTAAGCTTTTCTAGAATGAATTAGTGTGTTTTTCTGTACATACAAAGCTTATGCTTGTGCACACTGAAATAAATTTGTATTTATTATGATCTGTATACAATGATTACCTTAGCAACCAACATTTGCTGTTGATTTTCAATCTGCTGTTGTTGTCGGGCGGCCATATCTTGAAGTTCAGAAAGAGTGAGCTCAACACGTGGATTCCCAACCTGCAGAACACAAAATGGTACATTAATGTGTTGATGTACATTAAGTGTTCTGAAAATAGAAGCTAAATCCCCACTCCTCAGAGGCAGACTAATGCCTCCTCCCCAGTCCTCCAAGGAAGAATAATGGACACCTATGAAAGTGGAAGGAAGCTCAGAGCAGAAAGGAAGGACACAGACCATGCATGTATCAGGGACAGGAAAAGATCAAAAAGTGGAAAACAGACTATACAGTAGTGCTATCACACATGTGGTACCACACAGGAAAGCAGGTGTTTCAGGCAGTAATTGGAATCTGAAGCTTCTTTCAATTCCTGGCATTTTCAGTGTAACCACCTTGGCAGCTTTAACTGATGGTGACCATTATTTACCCAGCACAGGACAAGACCACACGAGAACCCTTAGGTAAAGGCTGTCACCAAGATCTAGCATCCAAAGATCGGGCATTTAAGGTAAGAATCTCTGAAACCCAGTCCATACAAAGAGAAGAAACTAAAGTTCATCCCCTTTGGATAAGTGGCTATTACTGAGAGAATTTTGAATGAAAAGATGTGGTATTAGAGGAGCTTTAACATCCTTTTTGCGTTTCAAAACTAACAAATCATTTACAAAACTGGAGCGAGACAGGCGATTACTAAAAATTGTTCAAAATTTCTATAGTGCTGTGACAATGTGTGAGACAAAATATTATGTGTTTTTAAAAATGAATGCAACAATGAATGATATTCATAGTTCCATCAACAAACATAATTTAAATCCATACATTAAATTACTTCAATTCAACCCCATTTTTTACTATGCAAGCACAAGAAAGAGCGTGCAGTGTAATAAGATAAATTCCAGAAACTGACACTTGCCAAACACTTGCTTTGCTACTCAGAAAACCAAACCCCACAAATTTAGCTTTGCATGGTTTAACCACAACTTTAGAATTTGCACAGAAAGAAAACAGGAGCCTTTGAGCAATTATGTTGGAAAACTGGGAAGTTCAGAATAGCCCCACATCTGTTTCAAGGTATTGAAACATAATTCAGTCAATTTAGCAGGTCAATGTAAAAGCTGCAATGTATTGCATTACAATAATTCAATAAACAATGTAGTGTTTTCACCAAACTACATGACTACATGACCATTCCACCAAATTAAAATTACATCACTTCCCATCTGAAATATAGTAGTTATCTGCTGAAAAAAGAAAAGAGAATTAAACGTTTTGGAAATATTGATAAGGAAAACTCTGTTTGAAATGAATGTTTATAAAATCGAATGAGGTTTTACAGACACTCCAGAAAAAAAACAAAGAGGGGAAAAAAACCACCACCAAACCCACCAAACACTTCCCCACCCCATCAATCAAGCATCAGATTGTGGATCTGACCAAACCTGATCCCAGAGGAAAGCTGATTTAGCCGATCTGATTTTCTGAGCCAACCCTATGGATTTGGAGTCCCATGGGAATCTTGTCTGACACATCCCTTGCAGTACTCGTGCTTCACTCTGAGAAAAGTAAAATTCTCCTCTAATCCTCTAACATTTTGTTGATACTGAATTATCTCAGCACTTTGAATGGCTTGTTTCATACTCCTACATCAAATTCCTACTTATTAAGTAGCAGTTCTCCAACCAATGCCTAATACAGAACTGCTTCTTTAAGCTTTAGTCAAGAAAACAAAATCATATTTGTTTTAAAGTAACTGATATATCTCTTTTTTTTTTCTACCTGAACTCCAACTAATATTTCGTGTTTCTGCATACAATTATTCAGACAAGATCTGCACCTCAAGTTCAGTCGCTAAAATGAGCCAGATTTGAAACAGTAACTTTTGAAGCTGATGCACCTTAGACACAGGATATAGACATGTTGTACTAAAAATTTTTAGAGAAAGTTATTGTCCCTCTTTGAATATTTCCTGCTGAATAAATAACGGAGTGAAACCGTAATTCTTACTGGATATGACAACTGCAACTCCTCTTACTAGTCAATAGTAATGAAAACTATTTATAGTAAGAAGTATTTTTTTTTAAATCAATGCATTTATTTACAGTTATAGCTATATAGAATAGTGGAACTAGAACAAAAGGTAAAATCCACCCAAAACACTAATTTTCTATTTCAACACTTTGTTAGTGAACACAGTAATTAAAAAAAAAAATAAAAAATTGAACTTAGTAGTGTGTACTTTTTTTATTAGCATGTCTTATGACAGACAAGAATCCTCTGCAATATTCTCTAAGGCCAAATAACTTGTACGTGCTTGTGGCCATCAGCTAATAAATCAAAGAGACATTTTATTATTAATTACAGACTGAAAGGCACTAATTGGGTAAGAAAGTAAGGAAGCTTTTCCAAGTGCCATCCACAAACCAAAATGTGCTCGAGACAAGAAAATAGCATAGAAAAACCAGATGCTGCTCCTAGAAGATCTAGGATCAAGCTCTAACTTCCTCTGGCACCACATTCTGCCAGAAAAACCTAAATCTATACAGCTGCCTCTGATGGACTCTGTAGGAAAAAGGGGTTCAGAATGGCTTGAGGGCTTCCCTCTGTATCTTCCCCCTTCACACCATGCAAAGTCTTCCCAATGCTTCCCGTTCTGCTTTGACCATCAGTTGAAGTTAACAGCACTGACAGCTCATTCTATTTCCAGCAGGAATCTTCAGTATAACACTGCCTAAGAAGTAGGGAGTTGCTTTATTCTGCTAAGAAATCTTGTTAAAAGTGTAAGACTCAAAAAGCAATGTCCCTCTATAGAGGTTGTGCATATTTCCAAAGTAAAAAAGTCATTTCACCAAGTGAGAATTACAGACTTCCTATAGGAAAATTGTAACCTGGAATACAAAATGACAGTAAGAAAAGTGGTTTGTAAAAGAACTAGAAACAAAAACCCCTTTTGATCCAAAAGCTCAGAATTTTTACTGCTTTAAATAAGCAAATTTGAAAGTGTATATTATAATGCCTGAAAAGTACCACATTATTTTGTATTATGTAAAATATAGAAAGTTAATTATAAGATGAATGCAAATATTGGCTTCTCCTCGAAGAAGCTATTAACTACTGTAATATGTTCCATTTAGAAAGTGTAACATCTAAAAACCTTTTATACATGGCAAAGTACAAGAACATGGGAAACAGTGATAATTAACCATTTAAATATAAAAACCCTATGAGAAAACTTTTCATATTTACCTCATTGAATACCAGTAAGTGTCCCTTTCACTTAAAATAACTACACCAGACTTAAGAAAGAAAAGAAGAGGCAGCCCAGGAAACAAAGTTTTAAACCTGTAACTTCACTCGCAGTTTGTTCTTTCTCATCCACATGGCAAAAGCAGGAATCAAACCAAGCAGAATTCCTCTTTGACCTCAAATCAATTATTTTCAGTCAGACCGGTGCTGATTTCAGGTCTCCAAAACAGCAGAGCAGCCTTTTTGAAACAGCACGAAAACCACCAAATCTTTCTCTCGCCGAGATGCAGCTGAATCACTTTGTTTAGAGCATTTCACATTAGTTGAGTCTGCTTGTAAGAAGCTGTACGCAAACAGCACTGCTGGAAAAAAAAGTCTCACTCCTCCTTCAGAACCTCAGGTTATGCAAGGCAAAGAGAACACTGCATTTTTTAGTTCTTTAATGCGGTCCTTGGTTTCTCAGATTCTTAAGTTTGTGCTGTTCAAACTAGTTATTAACAATTTCATTCATGAAGTCACTCACCTCTCATAACAAACAGGAGCCTATGACATTTAAGGTCCAGGCCTCCTCCTTTCTCCTGCAGCAAGAGAAACCTACCTCCTACAGAACAGCCTTCTGAAGGAGGCACTAAAAAGCCACTACAAGTACCTACTCCTCCAGATTCCGAAGATTCATTTGCTACATGGTGATACATCAAAGCAGACAGTTTTGCTGAATTGTAAATTTCTTCTCATTGATTCACAGAAGCATTTACACATAGAGATGGACTCCTAAATGAAATGCTGTAGAGCAATCTCTGCATTGTTAGGCACCAAGGAAGTATTATGGATGTGTACGTGTGTCACACAGGATAATACTTTACACCTCTATCCCCCTATTTCTTAATATTGACAAGAATCTTAAAAAAATTGTATTTATGTTGTTTAGCGTGCTCTTTAAAAGGTCATGATGAGAGACAGAATTTGTAATGAACTGGAGTTTCAGCTTCTGGCATTACCCTCCTACTACAAGCTAATATTTTACCATTTGATGATTAATATTTTTGAGACAGGTGAGATGAATGGCACAGTAGTAATTAAATAGTTTGGGAACCAGTTTACAAACAGCCTCAAAACAAGTCATACCTTAGGCATTTAATTAAGAAAAGGAATCTCCTTTAATATTTATTTCTGCACATTAGTCTTGTCACTCTGAAAATTCATTTTCTGATTCCTCCTTCCTTTCTTTCTCCCTCCCCTCACGCTATGCTGTTCTGTTGATCATCACAAACTCCTCAGTCTACACGTTTCTGAGCTATTATGAAATGCCTTACTCATTGGAAACCCACAACAGTAAATGAAAAATTGCACCTGAACTCAAAATATTTCTTTGACAACCAGAGGGTACTGCAGTCAAGACATGTCAGCAATAAGAGCAGATTCCAGTGGTTTTTCACCTTTACTCCCATCAGAAAACTATCTTTAAGAGGAATCTAATTATGTCAACATTAAAATAAAAAAACCCCATGAGACTGACATTTTGAGATGATAGATATTTTTTAAAGGATAGTAATTAGGATGTGGTTTGATTGCATCCATTTCTTTGTATTCATGTCTAAGCCATGAAGATACTAATTTTTGATCATTTTCTAAAGTTTGCACTAGTAAGAACAGAAAGTTACTTTGAAAATAATAATGAAACCCACACCAAACCCACACCTGAGACTTGTACTTCAGAAATAAGAGCTTTGAAGGAAAACAACAAATATTCAGAAACTTTACAGGTCACTATAATGACTGGCAATGTCATGCTCAGGTCCAGCAATGCCTGGACACTCAAATAGCTGGTGTAAAGCAGAATGTAACCAATCAATTGAAAAAAAAAAAACAACACCTGACTAGTACAAGAATTTACTAATCATTTCCTGCCTGCTATCTCTTCAGATCTTTTTCTAGGTTTGCAAGAGCCACCATGTCATTAACCTCCTTTATCTATTCCTTCTTTCTTTTTAAGATAGGTGTTCACACCCATCTCCCACACAGTTCTTCCTCAGTTCCCTTCCCAATGCCCTGCACTAGAAAGTGTAGGTTCAACTACCTCAAAAACTGCTGAAACTGGCCATGCTCCACCTTCTCCTCTGCATAGTCCTGTACAATGAATCATGTACAAGGAACTTTCTCACATGTTTTCTAATCTTTTTTTATCATTCCCCTCCACCACCTCTATCCTTACTCCCTTGTTTACTACTTCTCTTTAAGTAATTTGGTCCACCCTTCTCTCTTATCACAGTCAGAGATGATTCTGAGGTTAAACCACCCATTGCCATGGTTCCAGCGTAATCTAGATAAGATGTAATCACCCAGTGTGCAGGGAGGCAAGAAACTCCGCGTCTTGGCTTTTGTCTTGGAGCCCAGAATGGCTGCTTCTGACTTTTTCTGCTCGTATCCCACTACTTTCAACCACAATCTAATCCAATACAGAGCAGGTCCTAAAGGTATAGTATATATCTGCAGCATATATCCCACTCACAACCCAGTACACTCTTTATTCTTTCCATAGGCTGCCACTGTAACATTGTAGTACATATACACTTTGGACAAATGGGCTTTTTAGGTCTTGTTTTAAAAAAAAAGAAAGGCAAGCCTTTTCTGAGGTCCTCCATATCACCCCTCCCAAGAATGTTTGTAATAGTAAAGGTAACTATATCCTCAGCCAGAACATATGTGATAGATAACACTCTTGATCAAGGTTGGGACAACACCAGCCTAACAAAGGCTGGCAGGGTACGGACAGAGGCAGGAACTCCAGCAGAGAGAAAAATCCAAGAACTCCTCCTCTCATTATTTAAAGAATTTACTCCCCCATGTGGAATTCATTAGTAAAGCACACGATTTTGCCACAGCAAAAAGCAAACATCATCTTCACCAGCCTAATAGGAGATGACAGCAAAGGCCAAAAAAGTACCAAGAGCTGCTCCTGAGAAGGCCTAAAATGCCTACATAGAAATGCAAAGTAAATATTCTGATTTTACTGCACAGACTTAAAAACTCAAGTTTTCCATAACCTACAGCAGTTTTAAGTCGTCGTTCCTTCCTAGGGATGAAAAGAGGGAATACAAAACTTACCTCTAGAATAGGAATTTACTTTGGCAGAGCTGTCAAAGCCCAGAAATCTATATGGCTACATGACAAACAGAGAACTGACAGGTCTGGGACTAGGTATGTGGACAAAGGAAGTGAAGTATATTACATAAATGTGCATTTTCCCAGAACAAAGCAGACTGACAACCATAAAATGAATGGGAATAGGTCAGAGCCAGTGAATTCCAGACAGGAACCAGGGTTCTGACAATTCTCAGCCTCCCCAAAGCAGGAGGTCTCATCTCAGCAGACCAACCCTGGGCCACAGTAAGGGCAAAGGAAGAGCTGCTGCTCTGGCTGCACAACTACCACATTACAGAAAAAAGAAAAAAAAAAAAAAAAAAGGAAGAGCTTGCTTTGCCTTCTGGATCTAGCAAAAGATCAAAAGATTAAAAGATTTCCTAATTCTCCCCTGTTAACTTGGACATGAGCAGCAGAAGCCCATCAATCTCACACAACTTTTCTGCTTTAAGTCTCATTCATGGTTTGGGGGATGCTTTAAGTAGCCCAGTTGGCAAAAGAGCTTTACAGGTTACTGACCAGAATAATCAGCACACACTTGGGGTACTCGTCCTCAGCACAAGAGCAGCAATGGGGAAACAGAAGACACAGAGTTTATTATATCAGTTCTATATCAAATAGCTCTTATATGAAATGTAGGTGGCCTCTTTGTGCTGAGGACTATAAGAGGAGAACATGGGATGCAGCACCTGCTGAAGATTATTGATTCTGACCTCTTCACATTTCTGAAACACACCGAGTTGCTATATATCATCAAGTTTAAGAATTCTGATAGATTTTGAGCAAATTTTCCATAAAAACTGATCTTAGTGCCATATACAATGAAGACAACTTGAAAATTTAGTGTGAAAACTCATATATAACATAATGACAAAAGAAAATATCTGGTTTTATTTAGACTAAATCACAGTTTTTGCTGATCTTGACATGGATGATATTATTTCCAGTTTAATAGCTTTACCCACAGCTCCGTGGTGCCTTTTTTTTTTTTTTAATTGGGTCAGAAACATGCCGATAGCAAAAATCCATTTTAAAGAATCCAATGACAAAAGCACGTGCCTTTTTTAGCTTAATGGAAACGAACAAGCTAATTAAACCCAGAAAAGGCAGCCAGAATATTGGGAATTAAAGGAAAATATATCTAGTATGTGCTATCTCCTGATAATCAAATAATCATGAAATTAACATTACAAACAGAATCTGGTAACTTTACTCATAAATTCATAATAAAAATGTTATTTTATTTTTGCAAATAAGTGCATTAACAGTTTCTTAGAATAAGCACACTTTAACTGTACCACAGTTTGCTGAAAAGTCTCACATTATCTATATTTGATAAGATCTTTACATCTCTCTTAAACTACACTACCTTATTAGCAACTCCCCCAACCTGCTGATACTAATAAGTCACTCTATGTAATAAAACATTTGAAATCTATTCCACGTAAGCCACAGATTCCAGATTTCCTATTTTCCTGTATTGCTTTCTTAGAAATCCCACAAGTGAGGTTGGTGTCTATTTTGCACAGAACAGCTAAAAAAAGGCAGAAATTAACAAAAAAAAATTTAAAAAATTGAAACAATGTTAAAATAGATTTTCAAAATTAGGAATGGATTTAAGCATATATTGAACATCTGCTACATGTGAAATAAGCTGCTTATAAATCATGTCTACAATATAGGAAACTAGTATCTGGAACTCATTTATTTAAAATACTACTGCCTGCCTTCCTTGTCCTTGCAGACACTTTTGAACAGCCACAGAAATCCTAACCATGTTTAAATTAACTTTAATGTCAGCAAAAATACCCACTAGGTGGTTTGAATCAAAATATCAACCGCAAACTTATCTTAAAAGAAATTATGCATTCTTATAGAAATAACCGACCAGCTGTGCACAAAACTTCAGACCCATTTACAACACTAATCCTTTAACTCAGACATTTTGAGTAATAGACATGTTGAAAATATAAGTGCTTTCAAAAATAGCCTTGGAACTGTACTTTCCTGGGTCTTTTAGAAAAGCAACATTTTATTTTGATAGGATGGCTAAGAATGGTTAGATGCACTTATCACTACTTGAATGTAATGTTTAGCATCAAATGGATGTTTATTCTCCCCTTAATTGTTTCAATGTGAAGTCTTTCTGGTGATGTAATATTATTCATTAGAACAGTATATTAAAACATTTCCAAAACACAAAAGCACTGAAAATAAGTATCCTGTAATTGAAAGATATGGCGTGAAACTTAGCATATGACTTGCAATTCCCATAAAATGTAGGTTGTTAAAAGCAAAAGTCGACATTTTGAAGTAACGAGCTTTTGATAATGTCTTAAAAATTGAAAATGATAGTAAATCCATATAACAAAATCTGGTTATCTATGATTTGAGATTCTTACTTAATGTGTTACAAAGAGCCAAACTGGTCAGTGCTCCATTCATGTGACAACAAACCCCACAATCATTTAAACTAAAGTGCAAAAGCTATACGTATATATAGCATGTCCACTAAAGTGTATACGTAACAAGTTTCAAGAAATAATTCATTACCTGTTCGCTATTTTTCCATGTAATTTTAAGAGTGCATCTTTATTTTGCAACACTGTCCATTGGCTGTAGACATTTGCGTTGCTTCAACGTGCTTCAACTCCATGTTTCTACTATTTTTTGTCTACACTAATCCTTTAACTGTTTCTTGTGAAGAAGCCAAATCAACAACTGAGCACATCTCATGCGTTCTTGCATAGCTTTTTGGCTCAGTGCAATCAATAAGAAGTAGGATATTTTTTAAATATTATTCCATATGAAATAAAGGTTTCCCCAAATTCTTTATCAATATAAAAAGCTGTCTCTCTGTATTCATCAACAATCAGCTAACGGAAAAGGCTAGTGGATTTTGCCAGCAGTAAAAGACCTAATCACAGCAAGATCAAGCCAGCTGTCAGCTACAATCAGCTTGATTCATTGCACTTTTCATATTCAATGGAAAATGTTGAGCAATACACAGTTCTTTCAGAGGTATCAGGTTAAATTGAAACTGTAAGAATACAGACAATTTAGCTTCAAAAATACATGAATTATTTGTTCCTTTAGTATTTTTGTAGTATTACCAACTCAGTGCAAAAGCTGAATACCGAAAAGATGAGAAAAGGCACTATTTTTTGTATTTAATTCTACTGTTTAAAGTAACAGAAATCCATACCAACTAAAATTTAATAAACTCTTTCTTAGCAGAGACTGCCCAAGATAAAAGGCAAACAGTACAATCAGAACAGATGCCACGATTTTATGCAAATAACTGTTCCAGTGTTTGCTACATGCCTTTCCCTATATAATTCAGCTTTTTCTTAAATCTTGCACGCAACAAGACAAACACATGAGCCAGCAATAAAGCTAAAGCATGTGTGTAATATTATAAATCAAGAGGCTGCAAGTTAGAGAAGACTGCAGCAAGCCAAAACCTAGATCTGAGGATTTTTAAATAGTAAACGTTAAAGAAAATACTAAATCCTGTTAACAATTTCTTATGCATCTAAAAATTATGATATTGGGAATGATAAAAAATACAAAAAGCTGTCATTTACCTTATCAAACTCACGAAGTACATGCAAGTTCACCCTCTCTTCGTTCTTTCAAGAAAAGTAATTCAAGCATGATTCAGTGCACTTACACAAGAGATCCAGTCAAATGGGTCTCCATAAGGACACTGAAGAACTGTGCGGCCAAGCACAATACAGTGAATATTCCAGCTGCATAAAGAACAGGCTTATTTTTAGCAAGCAAAGGTATGAGCTGTAGAGTAAGATCATCCAGTAGGAATAAGAGAAGAAAAACAAGTTCAACTCCCTTGCTCCTAAATTAGCCAGAGGGACTTTCATTTTCTCTGCTTTGATCTGAGGAAGACTGCAGGGAGAACAAACCTTACAACAATTGGATCTGGAGACAGCTACAGAGACAACAGAGAAATGGAAAGGTGCTCTTCCCTGGGAAAAAGATACAGGTGGGAAATTGGTTTGCCAGGTGTCCAAAGGCTGAATGGATGGGAAACCAAATGAACAAGGCAACAAATATGGAAAGGTGTGTCAGAGAAAGGAGGCCACAGCAGCACTGCACAAGAAAAATGACAGAGACTGTGGAAAAAAATGAGAGGGAATATTAATCTGCAGATGACACAGCTACCTCAAAAACAGAACTCTAAAGGTGGCCTGAAAAGCAATAGGTGGCCTTGCAAGTACCAGATGAGCCTCCTGCTCAGAGAGACAGAGGGACAGCCTGAACTCTCAAGCTTTCACAGTTGTCAGAGCTCTGCACTGACACAGTGGATTTCGCAATCTGTCTCCTGTAAGAACTATAGAAATAAAGGAAAGGACAAGTCTCATCTTCCTTACAAGAATGTAATATTAAAACACATGGCTTAACTAAATATAATACTAATATGACTGTAAAAGGATCCAACTGTGACTAAAGGCAGTGCCAGTGCAGAGACTGCAAAAGCACAGCAATGCTTCGTGAAAAATAACAAAAGAGCTCTATAAGTAACGTTTACTTTATGAGCTAATGTGTATAATGTTATGCCTCAGCTAAAGTAGTCATTTATTCTAAACTATTCTACCTTTATATAAGGGCCAAGCAACTCGGGATCTCTACATGCAGCGACAACTGGAGGCAATTCTCCACACGCTTCATTTAATTAGAAATCTAGGGGAAAGAGTTAACATGAAGTAATACAATTCACAATACAGATATATGAAAATAAGTACCATAGTTAGAGGTTAAACAAACAGACAGACAGATGTCCTTCCATGGACATCTGCAACTAAGCATTGCTGTAAAACTGCAAAGCTGGAGGAGAAGTCAAGTCAGATCTGGCAAAGTGGGAAATGAATGTGTAGGCTTGAATAAATGGTAAATAAATGGACTAGTAAATCACATCTTTATTTCTTGTAACTTCTTAAGCAGAACTATCTTTAAGTAGAGAAGAGCAGCAAAACTAAGAAGTCTGTATAGTACAAATAAGTGTGTAAAAGTGTCTGTATTCTACAAGTCTGTATACTGTGAGCATCTCTCACATTCAGAGCCATCTAGATAGACACTTGGTATCTAGAGTGACAGAAATTAAAAATTATGTAAATAATGGAGAAGAAATGGAGGAAAATTAATTCCTGTTCACTATTGGTTCAGTAATCTTTAGACTCCTCAAAACATTAAGTCAGATATCAAGAGCTAACATTACTCAAAAACTAACACCATCACAGTATAAACTGTAACAGGAAAATGAGCACAGAGTAAGTGTGATGAAACTTATCAAATTGTTCTCATAAAATGTAAGCATCTTGTCACTTTGTTCATAATGGATTGAAATATATTTGAGATTGAACAGGACATGTCAGAACATCATTCATGACATTTCAAATCCAAGAATGATTTAATTCTGCCTAATAAGTTTACAAGAGGCCTCAGAGTGAGGTATGAGGTCAAGACCATTTGAATTCCCTACAGTTTCACAGAATTACTTTTTATGAGACCTAGTTACTAGTTTTGTAGATGTGTTACCCTACATAACTATGCTTTGCTGAGGAATCAAGAGACTGGGATTTCTAGTCCAGCAAGAATTCAAAAGCTATTTGTATGCATTAAAATTAGCTTTAGACTGTAATTTTTTTTTTTTTTTTTTTACTTCCTAAATTCATTTTTTTCCCCTAAGCCCTTTAGCTGGATTAGAGCAATTTTGAAGAGCAAGATACTGCCAGCTGGTTGGAAAATGCTTCAGACAGACTTGACAAAGAACTGTGTTTATCTGAGGAGAATCCACACTCTATTAAGCTGACACAGGGCTCAAAATAGAAATCTGACAGTGCAAAAAGGCTGCTGGAGGTGCAGCAAGGCTCCCCTCTCTGACAGGGAAAAATAATCTTAGGAATGTATGTCTCAGATGAGGGAACACCCTTGACTCTAAAAGCATCAGGTACAATCATTTTTGTCTCCTCCATAAAAACAACAGAGAAAGCTGCATCAGAAGATTAAGAAAACTTGGATCTGATTTATTTATAAGGTTGATTTGTGGGGGTTTGGTTTTTGTTTTTGTTTGTTTGTTTGTTTGTTTGTTTTTGGGTTTTTTCCATGTGGCCAAACATTCCAGGAAGCTTACAAGAAAAGTTCTCTGCAAACTGTTAAAATTCCTTGTGCCTAAATTGCTTTTTATCATCTTTTAATGGAATTATTTGCTATGAGACCCCTGAAAGAATCTAGATTTCCAAGACTGATGTCACTATTTGTTCATTTTAACCATTTTAAACAAATTTGATTAAAATCTGTCTTATGTGAACAGCAGCCACTCCCAAGTAAATTGTTAGATGTTACAAACAGAAAGTACTTAATACTTACAAGCTTACATTAAATTGAATTTGCAGCTCAGGTTTGAAGAACAACTTCTATTCCAGACTAAGCTCTTTATCCTTCAACATTTCAACTGAGAAACTTCAAGCATGTATATACAATGTGTTTCTCATCTTGAAGTTACTATTAAAGTTAATTTTTTAACTTGTTTGCTTTTTTCCCCTCACTCATCTTTTTGCCAGCTTTCCCCCGGCATGAAAATATTGAGTCTCCTGATGCTAAAACAGTTGGACTACCTGTTGTAAAAACCTGGTTTGAACCATTTTAACAGATCTGAGCTTCCCTATCTCTGTTATCTCATCAGCATAAAGTTCTCTCAACTTTTTCTATTTGTCACAACTTCAAAACTAGGAAAATTTACATGAATGATTCTCCAGTTTGGGATAACAGTGAAGTTTTCTCCCTGTACATGAGTTTCTTTTACACTAAAGCTAACACAAATTTCCTAGTGAGAGAAAAAATCAGGTTCCATTTCATATTTCTTGGCAAAGGCTTCAGCCGATATTTATCAATAAAGAAACCTTATTGATACCAGCCTCTCTAAATTGGGGGAGCAATTTTGATATTAGAAAGAGCAAAAATAAGTTAGAGAGAGAATAGAACAGATGGCAAACTAACATTTTATTGTCCCTAAGTACATTATGTAGAAAAATAATTTAAACCAAGCAACTACAGCAAATGAATTGTCTTCATGCAGAATGAATGGTCTTCATACACAGACTGTTTTCATTACACTAATCTACTTCTATTCAGTCCAATACATTTTACTTCCATCACATTCCTGGACCCCATCCTTTTTTTCCTCCTGAGCTGCATTTGCTTTCTTGTTTTCTCCTCTCCAAGAATTTTATCAGTTATCCGATTACCTTTTCATCTGGACACTGTCATCATCCGGTCAGTCCTCTTCCCGGGCCTTCCTTTATGTACATCTCTGATCCACTTTTCCTGTTGGCAAGTGGTGCCTGCACCACGATGGGTGGCTCCCAGTCCCTCTCCTGTCTGCCACTGACCCCCAGTGGTTACAGCTATCTTTGCTCTGTCTCAATGGTTATTGCTTCTACAGAATGAAGCTTGGATCACGCTAGGACATCCGGAAGCAAAACAAGACTCAACATTGTATGACAGCTGTTTCGTGGCCACTGATCACAGAGTCCAAGGATAATTTAGGTAGAAGAGAACCTCTGGAAGTCACCCGGTTCAATAACCCCCACTTGGAGTATTTCAGGCTGCTCAGGGCTTTATTCAGCTGGATAGAAATTCCAGACAGCCTGTGCCAATGTCTGTAACTCTCACCGAGAACACATTTTCCCCAATGTTTATTTAGAATTTCCCTTGCTACAACCTGTATCTGAATGCAACTGGCTCAGTCACACGTGCAAGGGAAGGCAGAGGAGGAAGAAGCAGCTGTTCTCAGAGAGGAGAATCCCTCCCGAGACCCTGTCCAATATCCCCAGCAAAGGGAAATTATGTCAGTCTTATCTCCACACATCTCTACCTCTGTGTGCTGGCAGAAAGAGATCAGGCCCCGATTACAGCATAATTCCACTTCCAAGAAGGAAAGTTGTAAACAAAAGCAAACCCCAAAAGGTCACCTCAGGAGTAAGAGAACTTGTCAATGTACAAAACATCACATAGTTTTTCCTTCTGACTTTGTTACGTAGGATGCAAATGTTTCAGATGAGCCCTCACAGATAAATATTCTTTTTACAACAACGCACATTTCAATCTTTGAAGAGACCTACTCTATTTTATTTTAAACATTAAATACTTATTTGGAAGATAATCTAATGAAATTTAAGCATTTATATAGTGTGGTTTTAAGCTAACCATTATGTAAATAATTGCTCATCAAGCACATATACTTTCAAAGAACAAAAAAAAAAATCCTGCTGCTTATCACAAAATGCCAATTAATAGAATTATCTAAATTGAATTCCAGACAGATTGCCCATCGCTTTTTCCAAGACTATTGACTCAAACATTAAAGCAAACATTCATCTTTAAGTTCTCTATGCATATCACACTTTGAGCTCTACCCACATATATTAAGTAAAAATCAATTATTTAATCATTAAAGCAGTACACATCATAAAAATATACCTGAATGTAGAATATTTGGTAAGATTTGAGCTGTCTTCAATGTTCCATGGGTTTGTATTGATTTTAGGGCTAGTCTAACATTCAGCATGCCAGTAACAATGAATAAGCCTAATGCATTACGTAAGTGTAAGCTGATTAAACCCTTGATCCTGAAGCCACCTCTTTTTTTTCCCCTCCCCCTCTGATTTAAAACTTGGCACAACTGAAAATCTTAGCTTTATACACTTTCAGAATTTCACCATGAATTACATTAATATAACCCCTTTAGGTTTTAATGTGTATTGTATTTTAATAATTTCCTAAACCTGGTGAAAGTCCATTTTAAAGTGATCTGTTCCCTAATAAATTTTAATTTTGTAGACAAACTTTTGAAGGGTTGTTTTTTTTTTTAAAGTATATACTGAATGGCACAAAGATTATTCGAATAAAGTTGCCAGGTCTGAGATTCACCCATAAATATTAACAACAAGTTGAACTAAATACAAAGCTATGCTGTCATAAACTTTAGTGCTACTGCACATGCCAGTCCTAATTTCCAAAGATATTATGTCTCAAATGAAATATATGTGCTACAACTTACATGGAGGAATAGATAAGGGGAGGGCATTAAAGAGTTATCTTCCCCCAGCACATTACAGTGCTATGATCTCACTACATTGTCAGTGTGACAATGGAAGCAGGATAAACGGGAGCCGAACAGCAGAGGACATCAGCTACTGTTCTCTACAGAGAAGGAACGTAGAAAGCAATCCATGATTAACTGTTCTGAATAGGGAAAAAAAATTCCTTCCACCAGAACCACATGCCATACACAAAACAAATTGGGAAGAGCTACACACTGCGTGAACAACTTTGTTGCTGCATATTTGTATCTGTGTGAATTTTAGATGCCAATTATCAGGCAATATACAAACACAGAGTTGTTTAATCTGCACAATTATTTTTTAAATTTTAGGGATTTTTTAGGCCATCTCAGCTTGAAAAACCTGATTTATTTGCTTTTAAACTTTTTCAAGCATTATTTTACTCTGATAAGGAGCCCTATGCATATTAGGAAACTCACAGTGCTTCACAGAGACAATACAACCATGAATTGGTGAGCTCAAATCTTTTTATTGACACTCAAAAATGTTTCAAAATAGTCAACTATAGCTATAGTGCATCAATAAGGGCAGCAGAATGGCTCTGAGCAAATGAGAGCAGAGTATGTTCTGCAGAGCCTTCATTAGTATTGAGGATGAGAAGAGAGAGAAGAAAGCAAAGTGAGTTTCAGCTCTGGAGTAGAAGGTTTTTAAGACACGGTAATGGTAATTTTGAAAGAGAGGTACTACGTTTCACTAATAAAACAGAATCTTCAAGTCAGGATTCACTGAATTCCACCAAACAGTTTGCCTGTGCTATGTAATATGTTTTTTTAAATTAGAAACCTAGTAGTGTTTTGGTAAAAGAAAATAGGTTTATAAATGAACCAAGTGCATAAAAAACAGTACAAAAGAGGTGCCTCTGAGGGATATGAAACTTCTTCTACGATCATCTGAAAACATCCCAATCCATAGGTATATTCTCATGTTTTAACAAATGAGGATGTCATAAATCAGTAACAATGAGATAAGTCAAACAAGAAAAGATGTCTGGGCAGACAATACTAGTAAGAAAGTATAATATAGATGTTTTTTTTCTTCACACAGAGTAAACCAGATTAAGACAAATTAGAAAATGTAGTTAAAAAGACGCTGGGCACCTCTCATCACATAAATGAATTTCTTTCTGGACAGAAAATTTAAAGTAGTTCATGAAAAAGCTGTACTCTCCCATTAACTTTATAATAAAAACAAACAAGCAACAAAACCAGAACAAGATCATTTTCCAGCAGTTCCCACCATACCAGCTCTTGAAAAACAAGAATTTTAAGAACATTAAGCATTTGAATGGAATTGATCCAAAACCTTTACATACCCCATTCTCTGTACGCTTTTCCACAGGTATATTTATGCCATTTCTTTGATTTGGGGCTTGACGTCCACCTAGAAGTAAAGTATCACTCTTAGTGTAAAGTTCATTTTTCATAGAATGGTTTGGGTTGGAAGGGACCTTAAAGAATCATCGAGTTCCAACCCCCCTGCCCTGGGCAGGGACATCTCCCACCAGACCAGGTTGCTCAAAGCCCCATCCAGCCTGGCCTTGAACCCCTCCAGGGATGGGGCAGCCACCAGTTCCCTGGGCAACCTGTTCCAGTGCCTCACCACCCTCACACCAAAGAATTGCTTTCTAGTATCTAATCTAAATCTTCCCTCTTCCTATTTAAAACCATTGCCCCTTGTCCTTTCACTACACTTCCTGACAAAGAGTCCCTCTCCGGCTCTCCTGTAGGCACCTATAGGCTCCCTTTAGCTATTGAAAGGCTGTTATAAGGTCTCCCCGGAGCCTTCTCTTCTCCAGGCTGAACAACCTCAGCTCTCTCAGCCTGTCCTCATAGGGGACATTGTGCTCCATCCCTCTGATGATCTTTGTGACCCTCCGCTGGACCCGTTCTAACAGGTCCATGTCCTTCCTGCGTTGAGGACTCCAAAGTTGGACACAGTACTCCAGGTGGGATCTCAAGAGCACAGAATAGAGGGGAAGCTTTTCTAATGCCTTATAAACAATTTTCATCTACAAATTCATCCATGGGTCAATGATTAATTAAAATGCCTTGCATGGATGGTTCAGAAGCAACATTTTGCTAGTACGCAAAAGACTGTAGCTTCAGGTGTATCTTAAATTTAACATACTTTAAATTTGTATTGTCCAAAGGATGACTGCATATTTTACAAAGTACTTAATTAATACTAAAGTCCCTCACAGATTATTTGGCCTGATACTTCTGACATTCAAAGCAACCAGAAACCACTTAGAAATACGAAAAGAAGCCCCAGCTAAAAGCAATAAGGACTTAGCCAAGACCTGAAATACAGTTGTTGGAAATAATCAGATTAGTTAAATGAGTAAGGATAATCTGAGCATGCAAACATACATCTCACTTTGAGATACCTTTCCTAGCCTTCAGTCTGACAGCCATTAAGTATATAATGCACAGCCTCAAAAGACTTCCCATAAAATACAGTATATACTAGTTAGATCAGAAATCTGAAATCCTTCTATTTTTTATTTCAATCTTTTAAGAAAGCCACTCTTAATAAGGCAATGTTTTATATAAAACACTTCTCCTGTAGAACCAAGCAGACCAGCGAGTTTTCAAGGTGCGAATTATCACCACTATTACATATATCTACATGAAGTACTGAGAAATTAAACCCACTGTGACTTCTGCTAATGATATCTGTAAAATAGATTTCAGTTTCTAAAGGAGTCTTCTCTCTGGGGCAACTGAAAGAACAGGAGGTCATGAAGAACAATCCCACCCTCTCAAAAGATAGGGACTTTCTCTCAACAAGAAAAAAAATAATGCATTAAGCCTCTAATAGCCACCAACATTTTTGGATCAGTATTAACTAGGATAGAAACTGATCTTACTACAAAAGTATTACTCAGACTGGTAGAAATTATTCTACAGAAGGGAATTTGGGACTGAGGAAGGTTCAAAATGTATCTGGTATAACGAAGTTGTACTACATATATCTACTGAAGTTCACTGAAAGAACCGATAAACTCACTTCAGAAATCTTTTAAATATGTTTAGGTAACAACACAACAGGATAAATGTACTTACTCTGTTCATTACTTTCGGCCGGTGACTCCTCATGACGAAGAAAAAATTTCACCTCTTCCCTGCGGGGGCCCCATTTTTGTAGGTGGTCATACATCATGTGGTCAAAGGGTATGGGACGTTCTAGAAGTACAAGATGAAAAAACCTTTTCATAAGTATTTTAAATTAAGCAAAGTTTTACAGAACTCTCCATAAGAAACAGAATGACCTTTTTGGTAGCAATTCAATCTATCCAATGTATTTTATCTTACACAAAGTCAAGGAAACAGGCACCAACAGACAACAGTTGCACTGTATTAAAAGCGAGCCTCTTACTGTAACGTAGCTCAGTGCTTAATAGCAATATGTAACCAGTCTGCAAAACCATACAAAAAATATCACTGTTTAGAAACTCTGATTTGGGAATTGCTCATCACAACCTTTTCCCCAATGCTGATTCTTTGCACCTTTGCTCCCCATCACCACCAGATGGATATTTTCTTCTGTTATTAAAGTGATTCAGTCAATTTGAACGGCCACATTTCTACTCAGGCTAAAAGCCTTACCGTTATATTGACATTTCATCTCCTAAGAACTAGAGCAGGTGCTCCCCCTCCAATACACCATGCCAGACAGTAGCTTCCAGTATATGTGGAATTACTGGCAAATCTCTGAACAAATAAAGGCTAAGTTCTATGCAGCAGTCAGTCTGTTTTCCCCCAAAGAAATGTAAAACATTTTCATAGTGTAGTTATTTCTTCCAGACTGATCAAATATTATTAATCATTATATATATAATTATATATAATAATAATAAATCAAATATTATTACTAAGAGGCTGCACACTATATATTTAGTATTTCAAAATGAAAATACAATTCAAAAGCAAAGTTTTCACTGTTTCCATAATTAGACTTGCATTTATATTTAAAGGTTTTCATTAAGGTAATAAAATCTCCCTTTTAAGATCTAATAGTAAGCATAGTATTAGAAGGCATCTTCTAATCCTAATAAAATTGTACTAGAAGATATTCAGTTAGCTTTCCTACATGCAGCACCACACCAAACCAAGATTACTCCAGAAAATCAGGCCTGGATGGAAACTAGAAGGTGGGGTTTGGGTTCGTCATTGTCAAAAGCAAAATGTTCTCTGCCCTCAAAACCCAAACCAAAGTAAGTCCCACCAGGGAGAACACCACTAACAAATTCATTATCAATTTCATCCCTAACCCATTTGACAAAAATGAGAAGACAAAATGATTCAAAGATATATAAGATATCCTGGGGAAAGCTTGGGGGGGGGGGGGGGGGGGAAAAAAAAAAAAAAAAAAAGCGGGGGGAAAATAAATAATTAAAAAAAAAAAATCACATCACAGATATACCTTTTCACAGTGATCACAAATATGCCTTTTTTACAATAGAATTTACTTAAATTTATACACATTATGAAGTATATAAATGTATAAATATGTTGATACTTTTAAGATACTTCATCGTAATATTTAAAGATTACATTTTTATCATTGACTCACAATGCATTTAACACAATAAAGCTTTCAAAATCTGTCACATCAAACAGGTGCAGTGATTAATGTAGCTTAGACACAGTTCTAGACACAGATCTAGCAGCTTTCCCAGGGAGGAGTCATTTAAGCCACCAGCTAATTATATTTATCAGCTGACTAGTTACCTAGCTTCCTAAAAAAAAAAAAAAAAAAACACCCCAAAAATCAAAACACCAAAACCCTAAAACACTCAACAACAACAACAACAAAATCACATGGATTTTTAAAAAAATATTTTGTTTTCTTTTTCCTCACTCAGGTGGACTCCAAGAAACATCAATCGTGTTTATGCACACAAGAATAAGGTCAGTGGCTTATTACATCTCAGTTCTTGAAAAGGAATTTCATAAACATGATTTTCAGGTTTTTCAACTTCGAAGTAAGGTAAGATTTCAAGTGCTTTGAAGCATATCCACTAAATTGCAGCATGAATCTCCTAAAGATTGCAGAATATAAGAATATATAAATAGTTTAATTCAGAGACTTTATGATACAGAAGTTAAGAACCTTTAGGAATTTTTGCCAAATAAAGGAATTGCTAAATAAACCTAGCAAGAACTGAAGCTTGATAACAATATACTAAGAAACTGAATGGCTGAACAGGGCTGGGCTAATTCTGGAATTGTGAGGAGTGGCTGCAGCATCGCTCCTGGTTGGGCTGGTCTCCCATTAAAAGGAAGGCCCTGATCCTAGGAGCTATTAAAAATAAAAGGTTTCGTTTACATAATGTACCCTGAAGAATCAAGGCTAAAATTTTTCAGACATGACCGTGGAGAGAAATGGGAAAGAGAATTTCTACTATGTTCTACTAGTTTTAACTATTCTGAAAGACCAAAACACAGACACCACATCAACACTTTAGAAGACAATTACCAAAATCCTTCTGTTGGAGAACAAAATAAAGTTTCAGACAACAATCTGGTTTTATACTGATGACAAGTATGTCACTGTTTGTAATAAAAACATTTATGCCTGCTATATATGAAATCAGAACACAAAGTAATGGCTTATCTCCATAGCTGGGGAGTTCACTGCAAGATCAGGAATGACTCCCCCCTCAGGTTTGCAGAAGAGCACTTGTAATAAACAACTATTTCTTTCGCAGTCACTTGCCTCTGTTGCCCATAAATTCAGGAAGACCAATTAAAACCAAGTGTGGAAGGGCCTTCCAGATGTAAATGAAGTGAATAATTGAGCACTGGGCAGACTGAATTGCTGAAATCCATTCTCCCTTGAAAAATACTACAAGTTCCTGGTGTCATTCACACCTGTCTTTCAACCTCCTCACCAACTGCCATTCGCAATAGCTGGGGAACGAGGAAGAATTTGGTGGTGTTTTCTCTTCTGCTGTTATAGCCTGAGACATCCATGCAAAAAGAGGAAGATTCAAACTGACAAAGTCCAAGGTGGTACAAAATGTCCTGATGTATCAGGCACGAGCACTATTGACTTTTTTAACTATTACTCATCTCAAGAAACTAGAAAGGAGAGGAAACAGAGAATGAAATCCAAAAATCAGATATGAATAAACCAAATGCTGATGTCATGCAGCTCTGAGAAGAATCAGTTTCTTAACTGTAATACAGACAATACCTAAACTATTGTACAACTCTTGGGAAACTCCTCAACCATCTCTTCAGCACACAAAAGCAAACAGAGAAAAATTAACATAATAAACAAATGTGTTTTCCAACAGCTAAGCTATTGTAATCCTCTCTGAACTCTAGAAATCTTACATAATTTTTGAGGCCAAATTCGCCTGGATTTTAATAGCATTTTTCTGGAAGACAAATGGTCTCTGTCACCATCTAAAAATAAAATCAAGTATTTATTTGTACAGACACAGAGGAAGATTATTAGAAGAAATAGTATTTTGTTAGATCAATACAGTTTAGGAAATGGACACGATTCTGAGCACACAAACTGCTTTCTGTGTCTAGGAATAAGAGTAAAATCCACAACCCCATTGCTTTGAATTTGAGTAGACATGTATTGTTCAGCTGGGCTACCTAAAAGAGGCTGGGGCTACCTGTACAACAGGGAAGTTAAGCACATGCACAAGAGGGGATGTATGACAGCTCTCTTATGGAAAGAGCTGTGAATTGTCACCTGTGCAACACGGAGAGACTACCAAGCAAACAGACCACTTCTGGAGTATGACAAAAACTAATGAGTTTATTCAACCCATCATTTTCTGTATTAACTTTTGTTTTGAATTTAACTTTCCAAAATGTCTTCTAAAAGAACACTTGTAGATCCCTCTTAAGGATAAGAGAGGGGGTCAGAGAGTGTAATAGAAGAGGAAAAAAAATACTCTTCCACTGGCACAACATGCCACAGTTTCATTGCAAATTGCTTCACACTTCCCACTCAGAACCATAGTTTGTTTCTTATTGTAACTGTTCCATTTAACTATTTAGATGCTTCTTTTCTACATCAGATCTCTGCTCCAGGCAAAATTATTTTTTAAAACTTCAGAGGAAGGTGTTCAATTTAGCTCTCAGGAGCAGCTGTAGGACAAAATACCATATTTATGCCCTGTTATAAAAGGATTCAGGTTGTTTCACTGGGAAATACAGGTACCCCAGACTTGGGGCAGAAAGTTGAGGCCACCAACACACAGTTTCTGTAACAATATCCTACATTTAAGCACAACAAACAAAAAGCTTGTGCTGAAATTCCTGTCAGAGACTTAAAACCAGTGTGCAGAACATTTTTTTTTTGCTGACAGTACAGACCTGTTCAAGAGATCTAGAAACATACATGAGTGTTTCATTTTTCCTTTTATTCTCTCTAGTCTTTTTGGTTCTGCACTTCCCATGGAATAGAATGATACAGTTATCACCTTGGGTATTTAACTACTGAAGCTGGATTTGTGAAAGCACCAGCATATGAGTTTTAAAAGAAACTTTGAGCCACAAGCACATTTTGACAAGTTTGACAGACTCATTCAACAGGCTGGGTCACAAAAACCTGAGGCAGCGCTACAGGCTTGGGGAAGAGTGGCTGGAAACCTGTCCAGAAGAAAAGGAACTGGGGGAGTTGATCAACAGTGTGCTCAGATGGCCAAGAAGGCCAACAGCATCCTGGCCTGTATCAGGAACAGTGGGACCAGCAGAACTAGGGCAGCGGATCATCCTCCTGCACTGGGCACTGGTGAGGCCCCACCTCGAGTGCTGTGTCCAGCTTTGGACCCCTTACCACAAAAAAAACCCCCACATTGAGGTGTTGAAGCAGGTCCAGAGAAGGGCAACAAAGCTGGTGAGGGGTCTGGAGAATAAGCCTTATGAGGAGAGGTTGAGGGAGCTGGGGTTGATTAGCCTGGAGAAAAGGAGGCTGAGGAAAGACCTTATCGCTCTCTACAACTACTGAAAAGAGGCTGTAGAGAGATGGGGGTCGGTCTCTCCTCCCAAGTGACAACTGATAGGACAAGAGGAAACTGCTCAAGGGGAGGTTTAGATTGGATAGTAGGAAATATTTTTTTACACTGAGTTATTAAGCATTGGAACAGGCTGCCCAGGAAGAGTCACCATCCCTGGAGGTATTTAAAAGATGGGTAGACATACTGCTTAGAGATACGGTTTAGTGATGGGTTTTGTCCATGTTAGGCTGATGGTTGGACTCCATGGTATGAAAGGTCCCTTCCATCCTCAACAATTCTCTGATTCTAGGTAGAAACCTTAGGCAGGACTCTGCTCCTGAACTTAGGTGTCTGTATACAGATGTCTACTTCAGAAAACTGGAAGAGCTCTTAAGCTCAAAATTGAATAGATCACAACTAGCTCATTGCCATGTTCTACTCACAGTAATATCTAGGTCTCCATTGACTATAATCTGAACAAAGAAGCATAATTCACAGGGTAGATACCCAAATTTAGCCTTAGCCTCTCCATCACAACTTCCTGGATAAGTTTTATTTTCCACCTTGTAGAAGTTTTTGGCATTAGATTTCTAACACTTTGAAAAATTATGTATTACATCCACAAATAAAGTATTTTTTCATTCTTAGAAGTAATAGAAAACATGTGCTTGCACTTGCCAGGGCTGCAAAGTGTAAGTGCCCCAGAAAGATGCTGTGGATCACTGGCCACAGTTTCCAATCACCCTTTGAAGGTAGCTGACAACATTGTCTGCAGTATTTTAAGTAGTACACCCTCAAAGCATAGTGAAAGAAGAAGGAAAAATAACACTATAGATGTTACTTTCACAGACAAATGATTGTAAAATATTAGGGATATCTGAGTGCTGTTAAACACAGTCTGCAGATCCATTTTAGGAATTTATGCAATGCACTTGGCATCATAGATTCTCCATCTTGTAAAAGTCTTAATCCCTCCTTTAAGTTTTATCCTTGTAGACAGTTTTCTCAGTATGAACTGAATTTGTATTCCTAGAACTGCAGACATGCTTAACCTCTCTCCTGCTCACTCTTGACTGAACTCTGTGAGTTCCCATCCAGTTAGGAAATGACTTCTTGAGGCACCTTCTCCCATTACAAAGTCTTAGAAAAAAGAGAAAGAATAGTTTCTCCAGCAAGAAAAGATTCTAGATAGGTACATAAAAGCTCCAAAGGCATCTGAATAATGCCTGTTTTGTCTGTTAGACAAAAAGGCCCTGATCAAAACAAAACCCCTCTATGAAAAATTTAAGAATATTAAGTTCTGTATCCAAGACAGATGACAAACAGCTTAAATGGGGATGACCTTAGTAACTGAGGGATAAGAATCTGTTATCTTCACCCGTACACTAATTCTACTCACATCCATACATTGACATACTATAACCTAGAGGGCTTGCACTACCCACAGTTGCAAGAATCCAGCTAGAAACAGAATCCACCATAGTGTGTTTTGAAGAAATGCCCACCCTGCTTATTCTGTGAAATCATAATTGCAACACAAAAACGGACAGACACTACTACCTGCCCTAAGGGAGGCTCTCAAATATTTAAAATGTTCATGAAGAAGCTGGAGATACCACGTCCAGTTCTGGCACAATTCTGTCTGCAAAACATCTACTATTCACAACACAGAAATAAAAAAAAAATAAAATCTATAGGCCATTCTTAAATTTCAGGTTGTGTTCACATGCCTAGTAGTGAGGAGATTGGGTTGGAAAGATTGCAGGCGGTGATATGCACTGGCTCTTACTGTAAGAGAAGATCATTGAGATTCCATATTGTTATTTAAACATCATCCTATATATGCTGTTTGCCTATTTGAAATAAATGGCTTATAGAAGTGAAAATATCCCCCTACTTTTTTCTCCTTAAAGATGGGGATGCTGAAGACTTTGTTGATGTAATTTGAAAAACTGAAATACAGAACTCTAACGTATCTTACACATGCATTTTATGAAATACTTCTCACTGAAAAATAAATAGAAGGGGAAAAAGTACGGAATTAATCTCTACAGATATCCAGTTATCATGCTTTGAATCAAAGTTTGCTAGAAAAAATGTACAACTTGAAATCATTACTTCACAGTGGGGGTAACAGAGCCCTGGAACAGGCTGCCCAGAAGATTTCCAATCTTCTTTGGAGATTTTCAAGACCTGTCTGGATTTTCAAGACCTGAGTAACATGCTCTAGCATGCTTTGGCAGGGGAGTTGGACTAGATGATCTCTATGATCCCTTCCAACTCTAAGAAATTCAGTGAAATTAATATTGAAAAGTCATTCTTACTCTTTTTTATAAGTGGTATGTATATTTAAATCAATTTCTACTGAACATTTTACTTACCATTCCCACGCCATACTTCAGCCAGATGGCAGCTTCCTTCTCCAGGCTCTTTGCAGAACTCTACTACATCACGACAGGTTGTTTCTGGTGTAATTGGAACTTCTGTCAAAATCTGTTCATTGTTGCTCAAAAATACAGTTAATATCATCTGAAAGAAAAAACAAAAAGTAGCAGAATATTAACAAAAATAGAAAAATAAGATTATGGGTAACATTTATAACCCCCCTGTAAGTGCAAAAGTATGCTTATGGTTGGTTACCACAATCCATCAAGTTAGTTTTCAGTTTCTTGTAACTTTGCCAAAGCTTTAGTCTTTTGTGTTGATTTTTTTTGACAGTGCATTGAATTGACAATTATTTTTTTTTAAAAGCTTCAGTAGAAATGGTTTAGTTCTGTGTGAAAATAAAGCCAGAAGGGAAGGAACAGGTTTTGGCTATGTTAGATGCTTGAAATCATAGCATTTAATAGGTAAATAAATACATACTTTCACAAAGTAACCTGAAACTTCACAGGTAGGCAACCCCTTTCATGATGGATGTCATTTTTGCTATTTGTCTGAATATACAGCTATATTTGATTGAACTGTAAACCTTTGGTTAAATGGTAAGCCTCAAAAAAAAAAAAAAAACCAAAACAAACCCACCAACATTTTTCAGGGGATTACATTTGCTTAGTACACTTGCTAGAGCTAAAAACCTCTGAGAAGTCGGTTGTTTTTGTTCTACTTTAGCCCCAACCCCAAGCTCACTGTGTTGATCAGACTGTATCTGCAGCCTTCCCATGGTGGTACTAAGCATGCTCTCTTCACTCAAAGTCACAATGTGAACAGACTCTTTTTCCTCTAGTAGGTGCTCCCAGCTATTCCAGTTGGAAAGTAACCACAAAACAGAAAATAGCTTTTCTTCCCCTCCCCACCTGAACAACATTCAAGATGACTTGACGTCAAGGAAAACAAAAAGAGAAAGAGTGGGATGAAATCTATAAAGGAAAAAGCCTAACACTAAGAGCCAGTACGAAACTGGGTCAATGTAAACTTCTGTTCAAATTCCTTGCTCCACCTTAAATAAATGTGTGCAGAAATACATATACCCAGAGATACTCCCATCTTTCTTCACCTCAGCAGGTGTAACTTGCTCAAGAGTCAAACACTTGAAAACTGTGCATGTTAAGTTAACCCACCTCACCCCCTTGGTGCTTATGTATTATATGATCATTAATAATATGTTCATTTGCTACATTTCCCCTATTAAGGAGTTTCACCTTATACAATATTCTCAAAGGATTGGTTCTATAGGCCTTCATGGAGTTTACTGCAAAGTCTAACATAGTTAACAGCTGAGGGGCTTGTAAGAAGGAAAAGATAAAAAACATTCTACCAAGAAACAAAGTCCTAATACAATGATGCTGAAGGGATTCAATTGTTCCTGAGTGAGACTGGTTGAGGACCAAGGAAGGTTGCATTCAAAGACAAGTATTCCTATATTACACTAAAGCCTCTGAAACATACCTGACCCTAAAGGACCTAAAGGTCCTTTTAAAAATTAAACAGATACTTTTAGCTGTTCTCTCTCTCTCTGCATCGTAATTTCCCATCTGTAGTCACATTGCTTTTCTGTAAACTCATGGGGATAGAGCAGAGATAAAGTGATGTTTAAAAGACACAGATACCGTAATAATAATGTCCCATAGGAATGTGACAAAATTAGCAATTTTGTCTGCAAAGAAAGTTCTTTCAGATGTTTGCAGTAAATAAAGCATGGCATCACATATTGAACCACAAAGATTAAACCTAATTATTTAAAAGCTCTTCATTAAATGAGTACTCTCCACTTAAACAAAGTTGTGCCTCAATTTGCATATGCCATTCTTAAAAACATTCATAACACTTTTATCTGTGGGACATATACACGTACCAAACTGGAGATTTGCATTAATAACAGCTAAATGCTGAGTGAGAGCAGTCTATCTACTTCAGAAGTAGGTGTAGGACAAATTCCAAGAAAGCCCAGGCTTCAAGCTCTCTGTCTCCTTGTCAATCCTCCAGGCTATTTTAAGTCCATGTTCCTACTCCCCCTCAGCCTGCCAAGTTTATACGCTGTATCCTGAAGTTTTCAAGTAACTACACTTCAACACAAGCAGGAGTCATCCAGGGCCATAAATACACTAGAATTCACCCCTGAGTTTCTCCAAGAGCAGCATTAAAGGAGGCTACAGTAACAGCCATAGCACAAGCTCAGAGGGAGCTACAGGATGCAGCCACAGATAATAATTAAAGTGCCTGTAACCATCTACTGTTAACAGCTCACAATGTTATTTTTCCCCTGTGGAAGATTCAGACATTGCCTCAATATTCAGTGACTGTGGGATCTTTAACAGAATAAATATCTGATGTGGAATCTAGTAGTGGAATTTGACCTCATATTTAAGAAGAAAGTCTCATATATATGAATATAAAACCATAAGGCTTAGAAGAAATCTTAAGAGGTCATCTAATGCAGTCTCTTGGCCTCAGGCAGGATCAACTATACCCATATTACTCTGCAGAGATGCTTGTTTAACCTGTTCTGCAAAGCCTTTCATGATGGAAATTCCACCATGTCCCTGAACCATCTACCCCAGAAACCCAGGACTCCTATTCCAAGAAGTTTCTGAAAGTCTAGTCAAAGCTTTCCTTGCCACTATTTAAACCCACTAGTTCTTATCCTACACACAGGGGTGATAGAAAACACCTTTTTTCCCTGAAGTTAAATTTAAGGAATATTTATTTAATTTAATCACTTATTATGTAAGTTAAATTAAACACCACCATTTTAACAGAGAATTATTAATGCCAATATTCTAAGTACAGTTTCCCTGTAACACTTGATTGTGATTTCAAAATAACATCCAAGTTTCCCAAACTTTATGAGAATGCCAAGAGACCCTAGCTTTACTGAAGTCATGCTATGATGTATACTGTGTCTTTACCATTTGTCAGAAACACCTGTTAGCTTTTTGTGAAAGGATAAATAGAACGACTTGACTTTGTGTGGTTTTACATGGTTTCCAAATTTCCGTTTTTTATTGCTGTAAAGATAACACTGACTCAGGAAACTTTTTTTCCCATGTCCTCAAGATTATCTGCCTGCACCTGCAGACAGGCTGAAAAAGAAAGAAGAGCCTTGGAGATGTTATCCCATGTATGGGAGTTATCCCATACATCTCAGTCAGTTCTCCATAAATTCAGACCTCAACCACTATATGAACTCACAGTCTCCTTTGCAAGACCAGGCCAAAATTTCCTGTAGCTCAAGAACACCGCTTTCTTCTCACAGCTCCAACTGCACCAATACTGTCTTCTCCAAAGCTGGATGTCACTCACAGTATCATCTGCCAGACAGCCCAGGGAAAGGCTCCTCCACTAATGAGGAGGCAAGATGCTTGTAGCCAACTATTGTCACACCACTCCTCAAGTAAACTTGGTTAAGTAAGGGTTTATTTTTAACAGGTTGTCTGAGTAACACCAAAGGAACCAAAACACTGTGCTGTGAAAACAGATGTCCTGAAACATACACAGGAAGACTCAAAATATTGAAAGTTATTAATATATTGCAATATTAATTAGATTTTCAAGTCGCTGTCATAGCTGTCCCTATTTGTGGTGGGGGCGGAATAAGAATTAGAGGTGTTTCATAGTGATAAAATACAAAGATGCATTGATGGAGCCTGGAAATTTGCTGCTGAAGGATATGAGTAAAGCATAGACATGAAATACACAGTAACCCACAATACTAAATCAGTTTTATGAAAAAAATATGTCCTAATCTTTGGAGAAGAATAAGAGAACTGGTAAATCCTTTGATTTCTCATTTTAAATGAATTCATAAATGGGAACAACTGTAAACACCCATCTTGTTAAAACCCACATTCTTTAAAATGAGATCATGACCATTGTAGCATTTAGTTGATAGTCTCCCAATTCACTCATTCAAAACTTTTAATACATGGACACAATGATCATCAAGGTGATCAACCCAACACTCATGAGGTCACATCAGTGCTTCTAAATCGTATATTGCTTTCACAAAGAACACCAAGCTCCAAAGGCAACACTTCTCCTCAAAGCTGTTGCTCTCCTCTACTACTCCTGCTACCAAACCAATGGATTTATTCCAACTTCCATCAGTTCCCACCTCCTCTTCTCTTCCTTTTAACTTCCTCCCAACCTCCTGCATCTCTCTTCACAGTTCAGGTCTTTTCCACATCAGAGAAACTACAACAAACATCACAAACTGCCTTCAAAACTACTCTTGTCATATCACTCATTTCTCTGGCTACAAAACAGACACAAATAAGCTGCCAGTATGCTGAAAAGTGCTGCCAATCAGGCTAATAAAAGATTGGTTTCTCTACTTAAGTTTATCTAACAGTCTAAATGCACTCCCCTATAATGCAATTACTAATGACTGAAATAAAACTAGACCACCACTATAAAACCAGAAGACGACAACTGATATGGTATGTTTTTTCTTCGTTAAGGAATGGATATTCTTTAATGCAATTTTGTGTTGAAGAAATATAACTTGAGTATTATCTTATGGTACCAAGTCCTGAAACACTGGGATTTGAGAAAAAAAAAAATTAATTGTACACCTCTACCTCTACTGCCTTACACCCAAGTTAATTTACTAACTCCAACAGCCAAGACAATAAATGGTGGCATTTCAAGCTAACAGCTCCTCTAAGTACATATTCCCTGATACCCTACTCAAGAAAGTTGAATTATTTAAGCTATCAGAAAGCAATCAGACAAGTACTGTTTCAGGACATGCTGAAACATTAGAATTTAAAACAAGTCTGAAATGATTTTCTGACAGCAGTAGTAACATACTCAACTAGAAAAACAGAGAGAGCGAGTTCTGGGGATGAAGGCAGGAAATTACTTATCTTTCTCTTTACTTCTAAGTGTTTTTTAACTAAACCTCACATTTCCATTCAAAACCACGGTTCCTGGCAAAAATGGATCAGATGATCATTCCTTTTCCCACATATAGCCTATTTTATGTCCACAACAACAAATTAATTTAGAGAAGCCACATCTATGAAAGATTAGAAGTAAGATCATTCAAGCAGTCAACAAAGGTTAACAAAAAACTCCACATCCCAAAAAAACGAAAACAAGAATGCCTACCTGATATTACAGGTATAGTGGATAACAGAACTTTTTGTGTTACCTTCTGCCAATTCAAGAATTATCAAGCATAAGATTGTGAATTAAAAATATACTGGGTGTTTAGAATAGGTTACTGTTCTAGCCAAAGAGTGATCAGACACTTCAAATACAGGAAATGTTTATTATTAAAAAGCTGACACACAATGCACAAAACACATTAATGATAGAAAGGCCAACTTTATTCCTTCTGTTTGGAATTGGAAGGTATTATCTTCTCACAATGCATTTTCCCCCAATAAGGGGTTTCCTTCATGATCATGTGCTTTGACATTTCAGAGCATTTATGGTGCCTACAATTCCAAGATGACAAAATCAGCAAAGAAAAGGGACTTCTTCAAAGTAGATCTCTCTTCCACAGTAGAGATCTCAACATGTCCCAAGAAGTTCTAATAACTTTCACCCTTGATTTTGCTGACTTGGGACTCCCAGGAGCTTGCTATATTTAAGGTGCTACTACAATAGTTTTAACTGAAACATGCAAACCTGTATCTTCCTGAAATGTCAAAGCCCCACCAATCAAATATGAACTTTAATTAAGACTAAGGTTTTGACTTACTTGAAAAAGTACAGAATGAGATGCAAGCAAATTGTGAAGAGATGAAAAATCATCCCTTCGGTGATGAGGCATATTAATATGCACAACCCCACACATAGAATGGTCGGGGTTACAAATTATCAATTAATCTCATGCAAGTTTGCTTGCCTGGAATTCATGCCATTACATAAATCTCGTATCAGCTACAGCTGTAGAAATTCTAGTTGCATTATTCAAGCACTAAAGCAGAATTTTAACTTTATTTGCAGTATGAACACTGCCCCTTTTTAAGATTATAGACTTAATTAGATGAAGCTTTGAGCAGATAAACTTTAAAAGAAACCGGAGTATGAAATTATAACCACAAAACTGTTTTAATTAAAGCCATCTAAAGTCCATTCTTGACCTGTCATGAGTGTTTCCTTATACTGTTGAGATTTCAGAACAAACAAATCCCAAATATATCTATGTTGATAGTTATTTGTAAACCTCAGAAAAACAATAAGAATAAAAAATTTCACTTCCCTATATTAAAAAAACATTTGAAGTCTAATAAACGAGTTATCCACCATGCTTCGTTCTGATAATTGTTTTACTTTCAAAATGAAACCATTCTTTTTAAAGCCTGATCTGTTGAAGAAAGTATGTTTACGAGTCTTATTACAAATAAGAGCATCAAGACACATAGCAAATTTATTACTGATTACTGTGTTTCATCAGGAGAGTTCTTTCCTTTAACATCTTCTCCCCTTCTCTGTATCTGAGGTGAGAAATAACTGCGCTTAATATCTGTATTTCTGAACACGTTTCCTTATGTCCTCCTCACAGCCAAGCTGTACAAGCTTCAATTTCAGGCCAAAATTTAAAGCCCAGCAATGCCTTTTGACTGGAGTAGTAAAATTCACACAGGTAGTGCAACCAACAGACTTCAGTTTGCAAAGAATACAAAAATGAGTCAAGTTTTCTGCCAAAATGCAGACTTGTGAAACCAATAGTATGTTTCCTGCTACACTATCAAATTGGAAGCCAACCACCTCCATATGGCCTGCAAAAGAATTCACAAAATTGGGAGCAAGCCTCAGACACTAAAAACGTATAGCATTCAGCTATGGGCTACTAACAAACGTTTAAACCATAACTTTCACTACTGATAAACATAAGCATTTATAAGGTTACTCAAAAATACGAACAAGCTAACATTGTTCTTGGATAACATTTCCTATTTTGGTAGAAAATTTAATATTGTTTAAGTGTACTTTAACTATACCTAGCTCATAAAAGCATTTTTTGCCTAAGCTTATATGCTAGTTTCATTAACTTGCCATTTTGCAATCACAGAAAGAAAATAAATTTAAAAAAATTGATCCACCTTCATCAGGCTCTGCACAAGACAATCTGGCAACAGAAAAAAGAACCAGGAGAAAAAAAAAAAATAGTCTTGCCGAACAATACTTTTATCAACAGGGTAGGTATACGTGGGGTATAAAATTACTTCTAAAAACCACTTAAAAAAAAGTTATTTAACTCCTTTTATAGAAATGTAAAATCATAGCATTAAAAGAAATCTTTAAACAAGATTTTCCTATATTTTTATAAGGCCTACATGTATGCAATGGCTTAAATAACTGACAAAAAACACAAGACATTTCCTCTCAGGACTTCAAGAACTGTTGCCTTTGCCCTCTTCAGTAAGACAGCTTTCATATGGGACAGCAGGTATTCAACAGAACTCAGATTATTTCAAAAAACTTACACCTATTTGATATTTATTTGCAGAAGGAGCACTTGGGACAGTCTTGCTTTTTGTTAGCAAAAGATAAAATGCTACAGCATCAGTTGTAGATCTGGAATTTAAAGCCTCTTGCTCTTTTAGCAAGAGAGGGCTCTGAAGGGGATGGAAACAAGCCAACATTTTTGCTACAGGAAGGAAACAGCAACTATCATCACCTATTTAAATATTTTCAACTAAGCAAGATAGAGCCAGAGATTATCAAATGGCAGGTATTGCAGTAGTTAACTGAAAGCCTTCCAGAGCTCTAGGAAAACAATACTTAATGAAAACAATAGCAACTCAAAGTTCACTTGTGTAAACAACAAAAGCAACACCCGGACTCCAACAGGAGTTCTGAAGGCTGAGAGAAGCAAGATAGGAATAGGGCTTAAAAAAAAAAAACAAACCACAAACCAACCACCAAAAACAACTGCCCCAACAAATTCTAAAGTTTTTACATCTGCCTAAGACAGAAGAGCAACGTTATAATCCTATAACAGATTTTAGACTATACTTTGTTATATCAGAAATCACAGCCAATCTATGGTACTAAATCACTGCCAGCTCTCCAGACAATGCAGAAGCTGCTTGTGACATTGGAATGCCTTCTTTTAGAAGGTGGTTCTGTTGAAAGCAAGCAGGAGCTGAGATTTGGTTAAATTCTTTAAAATCTTTAAAAGATGGGCTGTAAATACGTGGCTACTGAAAGGAAAATGGTTATAGCTGAAAAGGGGCAAGTTAAAAATAAATAAATAACAGAAGCTGCATTACAAGTAAAACTATTCATTTAAGAACAAATCTGTCCAAGTGCAATATTTAACATCATTAACTAAAGGAACACAGCCTGGAGTTACAGAAATCTATAAAACATGCCTTTTGTGATGTTTTCTAGTGGAAAATGCAATTTGGCACTTGCTAGAGAATGAGTTCAACATCCCTGCATCGTATTATCTGTTGGCTTGATGCCTAAATTGCTACATCTGGAGAAACAGCAAGAGATCTTGTTGTTGCTCCTTGACGCAAATAATTCTACTAAAGGTCTGTCAAGACACTGGTTACCACGTAAGAGACTTTGGAACAGAGGGATAATTCTAGGTATATTGACAACTTCTCGCTGAGCACATTTCTCTGTTAGGCAACATACCTTACAAATGGAGATATTTTTAGTCTTTCCAGAACATTGGAATTTTGTTTTCTTCCACTACCTAAGAGAGTGTGGGCCAGATGCCATCTTTCATGATGAACACAACTACTATTAAAAGATGGAAGTTGGAGACTCTTCTTGAAAGATTCTTTTCTAATCAGTTGATGCTGGATTTCCTGAACCGCTTCTGAAATTCATGACAACTCGATACATAGAAGTATTTTCACCTTGCAAATTAGTATTCTCTGATTTGTTGGAGGACCATTGCAAGTGAGTCTTTGCCATCTATCAACCAAGAACAGAAAACCAACCTTCAAACCAAACATCTCTGAAGAAGTCCCTGACACTTTTTCAGACACTTGCTGCTTTCATTAAGGATACTCCTTTTTATCTTTTAGAATATTTTTTGTCTGTGAATCTTAGGATGACAAATCTCATCTAATACTGCCTGCTTGATGTCAATTACATTTATCCAGAGCGCCTTGAAAAAAACAAAAACCAAACACCAGCAGGCACATCAATCATTAAATAAAGAAGTAAAATAAATTGCTAATCTCTTTAAGAAACTAGCAAATACTCCTGCTATAACTAAATATTTTAATAGCTGTTTAGGCACATTAATATAAGAATTCCTTAAACAATGGATTCTTGCCAAACTCTTTTTAGAAACCTGCAGCTGAGACTGCATTTGCAAACACATGGAACACCAGTATCACGCAGGAGAAGTCACAAGTTCAGGGGACAGCAAGACTCCAGATCAAAACAGTAGCTACAAGGTGCAGTCATCTTCCCTGAAGACCATTTGTCCAACTACTCTGACAGCTCTGTTTTATTAAAATATAAACACAATGTCCACATTTGTACTATTCTTCACATCTCCAACCCAGGGTCCTCCAAATTGTTCAGAGACTTAATGGGAACCCCCAGTCCAGGGTCAGACATTGCCCCATAGACCCCAGGGAAAAGGAGGGAGGAAACCCTGTGGTATTACAACCACATCTCATCATACAAGATCACAAACACAGCTTCAGAGGAATTAATATTTCCTACCTGTCAAGATAACCAGCACATCATGCATCAAATGCATGACAAGCTTCAAACAACAGTCCTCAAATATAAACTGCCCATTTCATTTCATCAGCTGATGACATATGCATAACATCTTAAAAAAATACCATTAAACATTTTATTTTCCTGATCATTAGGGAAGACGTGTTGCTGAAGAACACAGCTATAATACTGTACAATCTGCAGTAAATTTGGGTGAACTGGCAATAAATTAAAACAAAACTAAATGAATCCAAGATGACTCATCTTCAGGGGTCATTTTATTACATAAGAATTTCAGTCTTACAGTGAGGAAAAATGTTATATTCACCAAAAGGAAAGGTCTAAAAAAAAAGCAAACAAATTTTTTTTAAAAAGTCATACACAAACCTAAACCAAAAAACATACACCACACAAATAAAACCCTCTAAAACACCAAACCATCAAAAACAGGCCAGCCCCTCAAAGCCTCAAGAACCAGTAACCAAGAAAAGTAATATTCAAGGTTTTTCCATACTGGGATTAGCAATGCTGTAAGTTACTTTGAAAGAAAACTTATTCTGACAACACAAGGCAAATCTGTAGAGCAGGGTTAAGCACAAGGTTTTGGGTTAATTTTCCTGAAAGACAACTTAGTCTTCAAACTCCACATGCAACAAAAGTGTCCCACAGAATTAATAACACAGAACTGAGTGTTCTCAAATTATTGAAAATATTTTGGCCAAGGCTAAAAAAAGGGAGGTGCTGGTGTTTCTACAGTCTTGTGTTCGACCTTGTCAACAGCTACAGCAAAGTCATCCAAAATCCACTGAATTCCAGAAAAGCCTGGCCTACCTACTGCATCGAAAATAATCTCATAAAAAAAAAAAAAAAAGGATAGGATACATTTGTATCTTGTCTTTTACAACTTTTCAACTCAATAAAAGACAAACAAAAAAGGCAAAACCACAAAAAAACCACCCAACCAACTAACATAGAATTTTGACTAAAGACACTGTTTTTTGTCAATGAATTAAGGTGACTTGCAGCACCAAATGTCACTTTTTCATTTTAGAAACAAGGAAATCAACAGCCACACACCCATACGTAAGGTGGAGTCAGTGCTGCTCTTTTATTTTCAAGGGAGTGAAACAAGAAGGGACTGCCATGGCTTCCTCCCCCTGAGCGGAAAGCATTAACAAAATACTGATTGTTTAGTGTATGGCTTTCAGGGAATACCAACCATTCAATGTTAGATGCAATGTTAGCTGGCTTGGCAAAAATATAAAAAGTGAGAAGTGAATATGTCCTTTGGGATTCAACAGGCAGCCCGCAGAGCTTCCCTTCCATCAGAGTGGAAATTGGACATAATAGAAAATAACTCTTTGCAGCGCGTTTCTTTAGTTTTTAAATGGCAGGTTTAAAAATTAAAAGCTGTTCAGTTTTACTCTCAGATCACCACTTGGGCTGAACCAAAAGCAATACATAATAATAATTTAAAAAAAAAATACAAAAATCAAACAACTTATGCAAGGTAAAATTTAAAACTCCAGACATTTCACATACAGAAGAAACACACATAAGGTAATAATCTCTGATCGTCCAGTAAAAATCTCATCTACACACACTCTAACCCATTATAAGGATATACTGTTTGGTTTTACAAAAAAAGAAGTCTCAAATGTTTAATTTTTAAAGCAAATAAACAAAAAGTAATCCCACCTTCCTTTTTATAATTCTGTCCTTTGTCCAGTTTTTAGAGTTAAGTCCAGTCTTTTCAGGTAGCCAGGATTTGTCTTTTGATGTTTTTATAATATTCTGAAGAACCATCCTTAAAATATTCTTCATGAGGACAGTTGCAAATAGCGGTGAATATAAAAATATCGTGTAGAGTTAAAACCTAAGAAGAGTTCCTGTGCAACAACTACAGTGAAAAACTACTTAAATGGAGTATTTTTGGTCTACTGGCATACGAATTCAAGCAGTAATGACGAGCAGTGATAAGATGTTCTAAAGAAACAAGACAGGCCCCAGTTGTGACAGGAACAAGATAGGCTAGATCAAGTTTCACCTAATTAGGCAAGGTTGCAGTAGGAGAGCTCTGCCATCCTCTCGTAGGGCAGCAGTCATCTTTGGTCGCTACTATAATAATGACAAACAGTAAGTATTCATCTTAAATAAATTTACTTATAAGGCTCTGACTGTCTCAAAAGAGAAGTGATTTTCCTGCTGAAGGGGGCAATGTCGTATGAGCAGAAGCTCTAAAAGCAACCGATCCTAATGAATATCAACCAACAGCTCCATGACACATATTTTTAGATCGTGAAAAGGTTTTAAAAAGACGAATCGCCTTAAAAATAAAACCAAACAGCAACAAGAAATCCACCACGTATTTACGCCTAAAAGTACTATAGCTCGAGCGCTGTTCCATTCTTGGCAAAGTCTGTCTCCTTGCTGGATGCAATTCAAGCAGCAGAGAATATCAGACGGTAAAGTCCGTTTCAGATTGTCTCGTCATGTCAAGGGACAGGGACTGTTTATCATCCTTCCTGTCACCACTATACAGGATCCAGAGCGGGGGACAGAGAGAGAGAGATGGCACCAACACTGCGTTCAGCTCCTACTCTACGCTTGCAGGAGCAAAGTATATTCTCCAGCCTTTAATAGAGAACATGGAGAGAAAGAGTGAGCTGGAAACTCATGGGGGTTAAAAAAACCAAAAACCCACAAAAGAAAAATCCAACTCATACTGTGAAAGATCAACAGAACTTGAACAACCCACCTCTCAGAGCCACGAGCTACGTTTTCTGTGAGGCACCTTACACATTAAGTGCAGGAAGGGAAAAGTAAGGGGCTCCCAGCTTCGTTTGTGATCCACAGGATCGTTATGTTCCCTTTCTCTACAAGCAGCAGCAGAGAAGTCGTCAGTAAGATACCGTATTTAGCCTGCTTCAGCATTCAGAAATAGTACTGTCCTCTCCCTTAACGCTTTTTATCAGTAACAAAAACATTCTGATCCCATGCCGTATTCTTTCCTCCTCGGCAAACACGTGTCACGTCGAGAGGTTTATTGAGAATATAACTGGTAGAATCTTTTCAGGCTTACAAAATGCTGCACTTAATAAAAGTAACCTGCGAGCAACCGAGAATATTTTAAAGAGATGAGAAACTGGAGGATATTTCTTAAAAGGCAAGAGTTGTTTTGCTTTTTGGAAGAATGGAAAAATCTAATCTGGTTGTTCTCCAAAACTGGATCATATCTTTATCTGCCAGAAAAACAAATAGTGTAACTTGAATAAATATTTGAGAGAAAAAGCTGGGCCTATATTAACACGTATTATACCACACTTCCAACGATGGCTACTGCCGGAACCCTTCTAAACAAATCCCCAAAACTTATAAAAGCCTTATCTGCAACAGAAAGGTATAACACAGACCTGAAAACCAGGATTATATAGGATGGCCCAACACAAAAGCCTGGCATCATTACTGGATATTTGGGTTCTCTCAAAAGAGCAGGAACTAAAATAAAGATGTGTCACTGAACTTCCCTTTTATCCTGGCATCCTCCCTTCTGAAATAACTGATCACACCTGCAGTTTGTTAAATCAGATAAATAATAAAAACAACACAAGCACAGAGTAACTCTCCTTACTTTCTCTCATATAGTCCGTGGATGGATCGCCTCCATGCTGAGTACCTGATGCAGTGCAGTTATTTGGCTGACTGATTTATAACTGTTATTGTTAAGGAGGTAAATATACATCTAGGATATATGTAGAGAGATAAGGATACCACAGGCCCTGGCTGCTTAACATACTATCAGCTTCAAAATCCTAAATGAAAGAAAAAAGGGGATTTTCCTCCCAAATATGTGAAGATGTTTTGAATCTTCTAACTGAAGGAGGTGAGGTACATGAAATATGTCATAGACAGAAGTGATGATCCTATATTAAATGTAAAAATTATGTAAGATCTAAGAAGACTTATCCTGTATGACAAAGAGCTCCCACAGCAAAACTCTGTATATACCAATTACATAAATCACTCAACAGGAAAACAAATGCAGTCAATGATCCTACTAAAACATTTTAACATGAAGACCTCAGAAAACCACACGGAATGATGTAGGAAAAACTCATATAAAGTAAAACTGGAAGTGTAGTTCCCCAACATATACACAACATTACAGCAAATATGTACAGAAAATGGAAAATTACTAACGTAATGCCATAGATTAAAAATGGTGGATGTGAGCAACTAAGAATACACAGAGAAGTAATAAAAGCAAAAGTTCAGAAGGAAAAAAATACAACTCCATATACAGGGTATCTCTAACTTATGTTTTAATAACTTTTGTTCCACTTTGCCACTCTCTTACCCTCTCAATATTTTCACTTCTTTCCTCCTGCTATTTAAGCTAGATTGTAAATACCTAATATGCACATATACAATTTATTTATTTTGAACATGCTTAACTACAAATGTTCACAAATATACAGAGGGTCTGTAACCTAAGCTTTTCCACATTTGTGGAAAATCAATTTAAACAGATACCTTAAGACTACTTCCAGATTAAAATTAACTTATTAGAATTTGCATACAAGATTTTTTAAAAAAATTGCTTGCTTGCTTTTTGTGTAGTCTCTTTCCATTTCTCCAGTAGAAGCAATCAAAAATCCATGAATCATACTGGGAAAAAATAAAAAAAACCAACCAACCAAAACCAACCACCACAAAGCAAAACCAAGAAACAAAAAAATCCACCCCAAAAATCAAAATTTTCACAGGTAATTGTAAATTAATAATACTTAATGAGACAGGTACCTAGATTTCCTTATCACTTCCACTTGGGTAAACTGACAACTAAGTTTATGTACTTCTTAAATCTATTTTAGTGAGGTAAAAAATGTGATGTTCTATTGGACTATAACAATTGTACACTCAATAACCTACGCAGAGGATGATTTGTGCTGAGAGTGCTTCCTTTTTCCAATCAAAGGGTAATCCCAGGGAACAGGGCAGTCTAAAGGTGGGTATGGAAGGGATTTTACCAGCTGCTCTCCAAATGATGTTAGGAGCACAGTAGCATCCCTGAATTCCCAGCACAGCAGACTGTTTATTCCAGTATGACTACTGGAACTAACTTATAAACTAATATATAAAAACTGTGACCATTCACATTTTTGCGTTCTTTCACATATTTTGAAGATATCTTTTCTCACAAGAAAGCTGCAACACTTAACAAGACAAGGAAGGCAAAAAGTTGATAAAGAAATTCAGACACAATCAGAACACTCTCATCCCTGAGCACTGGAAGAAAAGAGGCTGTTGAGACCTCACTGCTTGAAAAATTTCTTTATAATTTGTGAGATAATAAGAAAAACCTGACCAAAAAGCTTTTTCCTGCTTATGAAATATACAAGCAAGTACACACACGCTCCAGATCAAGCTGACTTGTAATTTTGTGCCAAGGCTTCTCAGTTCTTCAGAGCTAAGAGCACGATCTGAGCAGGATTTGGTACCTTCAGATGACTGGGGGAAGGGAGCAGAAGTAAATGGGGGTAATCCACTAATGTGTTGAAGATTCAAATCACAAAGATTTGCTGGGTTGAATGTTATAAAACACCCAGAAACACAAAAATACTGTACATTAAATCCTCTGATTTAGTATATCTTTTATGTCCTTTAAAGTGTTTTTTCAGACCATAATTTTCTGCCATAAATATAAAAAATCCACTATAAAAAGGATATCAAAGTAGTCTAAAGGTTGGTAAATGGGAAAGTAAATAAAGTACAAAAGTTCTCTATGTTTAGCTAAAAATGAGCAACATAAATTAAGGTATTCCAACGTAAGTATTTGAGTTGGACTCTAAAAAAAAAAAATAAAATAATCATACGGGGGGAAACAGAGCATTTTATATTCAGAGTCTGAATTGATTTAAACCTCCTTCACCACTTCACCACCCATCAGTGATAATAAAGCAAATACTACTGCTCTCCACCATCTGGGAAGGCGGGCAAAAAGGGGGAAAATACAGCGCTGCAGTCAGGAATTTGCAAGCAACAGACTTGCAACTGATTTGTTTCAATGTAAAGCTTGGGTTTCTATAGCACGTTCCCATATCCAACAAGCTCTTGCTGAAGCGGTGACAAATGACAATAAAACAGTAAATACACTGCAGCGTTAGCACACCAAGAAGCAAAACAGAAAAAAAGGGCTGAAAAGACTTTTTAAGTGACACAGGCTAGAAAAAACACCAACCCGTGTGCTACAATTTTAAAATAACCGCATTGATCCTGACATGATTTAAAAGTGTAAAGGAGGTCAACCATTAGAGATCTTTTTTCCACTACCAGAACTACATGACTCAGACTTGCAGCTAAAATTTCCTGAAATGTAGATATCTTGGGACAATAAAGCAGTACGTAAGGAAATGAAGCATCAGGCATGCTGAGACATTGAGAGCTGCACGCAGAGACAAAGCTGCATACAGAGATGACTTTCAAAGTTTATTTTTATAAGACACTGTTTCAAGAATTCAATAATCTCCCAAAATGTACATACAGTCCAACTGTTTGGAGTCTGAACAGTAATTAACCCATTCGTTAGCCTGCAGAATCATCCAAAATTTCAATTCCAAGAATTTGCTGGTTTTAAACACACAGCAGGAAAATCTTCTCTGTTGATGAATCTAAGTAGAAACTTTAACACCAAGAACCCTGTTTGACTATTTCTAAGTTATATTCGACTAAGCTAAGTATAAAACATACTCATATACTATAAAAATTCTCACAGGATTTGTAAGAAATGGCTGTTGGTTCGCAGATATATTTTCTCAGATGCCCAAATAATAATCTAGCTAAACTGTCAGTGGGGAACTTAAAGTTTCAGGCAATTGCTAGTCAAACTGTTTAAACTTACTAGAGATACTAGTTTCCTGTGCTGTCCACATCAGCACAGTACGTGCTCTATCACATTCTTCTCTCTGCAAAATGCTAACAACCTGACAACCATTTTACAGACATCAATTATACCATAACAATGCATAAATATCTTCTCTTTACATATCTTTTCAATGGAAATAATTGAGATACTAATACAATTTATTAAAGACATATTATGATAAAGTTTTGAATGTAAGTAATTTGAAAGCCCCTATCTTTGGCTAGATGGGATAGATTCAGGTCAGATTTTGACCAACACACTGGTTAAGATTTTACAAGATAGGCAGACATATGCTCTGAAGCCTGATTTGGTAGTCATTTTCTTTTTATAGTAGTAAGTAAAGGTAGGAAAAAAAAAAAAAAAAAAAGAGGTTGAACTACACTGAAAATACCCTAAGTATGTTTAAAGTATCGCCTTCAGAACAGGAGTAAGAAATGCCAACAGATGCAGCACTGTCTCGAATCATAAATTAGACAAATTGCATTAGGAAACAGGATTAGAAAAGGATTTTCTCATGCAAACATGCATTCAAAGTATGTCTCCTCAGCAACATAAACTCTATTCTAAACTCAGGCCAGCTTCTTTATAAAATTAAAACAAATACGGAGGTAGATCTGTACTTAATGGCAATGGTAAACTGCTGTTCTCAAGCCACCCTATTTCTTCCCCTTCGAACATCAGAGAGCAACGAAGGCGATACTTTTTTCCACATATTAATAATGCAGCCCCGTCTACAGCTTTTTTTACCCAATACTATAACTCTCAACAATTCTCAGCTATTCACCTTAGTAGATCTGGACCTACTACATTCTGTTTTTAAGGAAAGCGAGCTTTGCTGGTCTCAAAGTGTCAAGAATTGCCCCCCCAGGACAGCAGAGCACAGAACGAGTTCAGATGCCAGTCAACACACTGCTCTTATGTGCGTGGCATCAACCCATGGGATACAGGATTGGAGAAATTCTCCCACATCAGCCTGGCAGAGACCTCTGCTCTGCACTGTCTTACTGTTTTGATTTCAGAGAGCAGAGAAGTTACTCTTCTTTGCCACTTGGGACACAGATTACATACTAAAATCATCTAGGTATATCTCATCATATTCATTCCCCACCATGAAGTTGTTTCAGGCTGAAAAATCCCAACAACCTAAGCCAGTAACACTGATTACATTGTTCCTGCAATCTACCCATTTCTGCCCTTTCTTGTGCTGGTTCCAGGGCTTATCTGACCCTGCATTGAGTTAGTTTCAGTGTGTTCAGCTGGCAGAAAAAGTACCCTGGGAAAAAGAAAAAAAAAAAAAAAATAAAGCAAACAACTTGACAACTTCCTGCTGAGCTCATGTGCTGAGAGGGCTCAGCACAGAATCAGGTAAATACCAGAGACAATGCAAGAGAGGAGGCAGGATTAGAGCAGCCCCTGCAGTTACATCACCTACACAAAACCGAAGCCTCAGTTTCCCCCATTCTCAATTTACAAACAATAGTTCGCTCATGCCAAAGCCAAAATCCTGTTGTCAAACTTAAAGCAGACATAAGGATACGTAGGTGAAGCAGAGCATCTGCAAATTTAGATTAGGATGTTTACTGCTGAAGTTGGAATTCCTTAAATAAAATTTTAGTTTTATAGCTAGTCTCCCACATATAAACAGGAAAGCAATGAACTGAAAACTAAAATGTCTTTTTTTTGTACTTCCACTATTGAAGAACTAGGCTAAATTACACTATGAATCTTAGAGAATAATAAAATAATATGCAAAATCCAGAAGAATGCAATACTGCAAAGTGGGGGGGGGGGAACAACAGCTGACTAGTGACCTAAATTTTATTGGTTTTCTTTTTTTTTTGGTCCCAATTTTATATTTGTTCTCAAGATTTCCTCAAAGACCACACATTTCACCATTTTACATACCCCTTACTTGTTCCTGTTTCTGGGAAAATATAAAGTGTTACTGGATACCCAACAAAGATGTGAAAACTGGCAAAACCATAACTTATCCCTGAAGTAACAACGTTCCATTTCACTGTTCCACTCACTGGCGAAATAGCCAGAGAACAAAATTCAGAGTATGTGGCCTGTGGTGCAGCTCCACAATAAACTAAACTGAATACAAGGGAGAGATTCCACTTCCCTATCTCCTTCTCCATCATCAATCTCAGACAGTGATCTGCTTCCTCCTCTACATTTCCCCCCCCCCCATTTTTAGTGACCTGGATGAGTTTGCTGAGCCAAGCAGCACAGTCCATTCAAAGCAAATGGTGGGAATGAGCAGGAAGGAAGAGGAAACAGCCTCTTCCACCCACCACAGGAAATGGTTAACCCAACTCATGCCTATTGTAAAACCTCAGCCCCGAAAGGAATTCAGTTGCTCCAACATCCTACTGCACCACAATGATAAACCTGTGCTCTCCCATCCAAGAACCATCACATGTACTTATTTCTAAGCAAGATTTTAAGAAAACAGAGCGACTTAAAATCTGGGTAAAGGGACTGGAAGTTTATGATCAAAACAATTCTTTTGCTCAACTGAGCAGTTCAGGTTCTCGCTTGCCCTTTGAGTTATTACAGAATTTATACTTTGTCTTCTGGGTATCACTGTTGCTTTTGACACACAAGTCTACTTCTGAAGGATGGCGTCAATTATTGCACAATATAATTATATTATTGTCTTCATAAAAAAAAAAAAACATTCTCAGAAGCTCAAAACATTTAGTACATTCCATGGATATATTGCCTAACACATTAAAGATTATTCCATGCTTCCAAGGTTAATTGATTCTACTGACACACTTTCAAACTACCAGAAAAATGTACCAACCTGAAATGTTAAAATTAGTATTTTATGATATGTATTTACTTTAAAAAAATCTTATAGTTTAAGAATGAGGGAGACACGGGATTCAAGATTGATGGAAAAACTCTCCACAAACGAAGAAAAATATTTGAAATCACGTAATAATATCATTTTCCAAATTAAGGAAAAAAAAATTGTCTCACTTCATTGGGGTCTGACACAAACCCAAGAAGGAATCTCCTCTATCCCAGACCAGCATATTCAGTTCCAGTTGGAGTATTTTGAGCTATCCTGCACTAGTAATTCATGTATGGTAATACTAAGCTTTTAATTTAGACAAACACATAAGACTTGTAAATTCCAACAGTGAGTCATGATGGAAAGGGAGCGAGACATCTTCCTCCCACCCCCCCAATTAGGCAATAATTTGTTTGCTTCTTCTAACCTCCATTCTCAACAATTATTTTTTATTTTTGAAGATGCCTTCAGCTTATAAGGACAAAAAAGCTAGATATAAATATCTCTGAATGTTTAAAAAGATAATAAATGTGAGCTTTGATTACTCTACCAAGCATTAAACGGCACATTCTTCAAAAAAGGCACCGTCTTTATTCTATGTCCAGACAACTCGTAGAATAACACGGGGTGTTTCACAACTGTATGTGATCTTAACATAAATAAAAGAATAAGCTAGATTATTTTTTTTATATACACTTCACATCAAACTTGGATTTGTTAGACTAACATAACCTGATTTGGTTATGTTATAGCCCGATGGAATTTTGTTGTTAAATAAATACCTGTTCTCTCTGAAGTCTGCAATGGGCAACAACCTCATCCACAATAGAGAAACTAATGCAGCACCCTTTCCCTCCAAATTTTCTCATGTGCTCCATTAGAATCCAGATGCATCTATTAAATATATTTAAATATTTTATTATCAGAGTAGCCTATTAATAGTACTTTTTGTTGACATGGTGAAGCTGATGAACTTACTTTTACCACAAAATAGGCCATATTCTGTCATCCTAAAAAAACCAGTGACATGATCCAAAAAAACATGAAATGGCCTTTAAGCTTTGTTGCAATAAATAACTCCATTAATAATGGCTGATAAGCTTGCAAATTACTCTCTACAGTCAGCTCAGATTTATTCAGCAAACAGGGATGATATTAGTATTGCTGATAACTATACTGATCTGAATTAAATGCAATGTATTTTATCTCAACACCACTGAAAATTCCTAATATGAATTTAAGTGTATTAAAGCAACACATCTTCCTTCAGACCCCTACAACACAGAATTGTATTAGTAGTGACCTTCCCAAGGGAAGAAGAGAGTGGACACTGATTTGAAAATATTTTAGTTTCAAATTAGGAATAAGCAATGCCAGCTTTGAACTTTCGGGGAAAGGTTTTAGACTAAATATTTGACAAATGTCTACTCATTTGAAAAAAAAAAAAAACAACTCACAAACAAAAACAAACAAAAAACCCCCAAACAAACAACAAAAGCCCTCTTTTTCTATATTCACCTGGAAGATAGCTTAATTCAAAGGTACTACTGCAGATCCCCATCTTTGGTTTGTGTTTTATCAGCCATGTTATCTGTCTTCATAGGCACATATGTAGCAATTAAGATATTAATGAACACTGTAATACTCAAGATCCACCTGTATATTGTCTAGTCCAACACAAAATAGGCATCAGTCATGTTCATCTTTGGAGAAAAGTTAGCATCACAAAAAATTAACTAGACAAAGAAAAAGGAATCACTAAACACTGTCCAGATTTTTCACTCTCACTTCTTTAAAACAAACACGATGACTCGATCCTACATATAAAACCAGATGCATCCAACAAGTCTTTGACACTGAGCCTCACACAAAGTCCCACGAGGTTTCTCTTAGACGTGTTCAAGAATGTGAATGCTGGCTGCAACCTCACTGATAGTAATTTCTCCTAATTAAGTTAAAGTTCTGCAGCACTACATGCTAGGGAAATATTCAATACTATTCCTCCTAAGGGATTCAGTCCATCACAATTTCTTACACAGCATCCACCATGGCCTCTCCTGTCACCTCAGTGATGGTGTACAGACTCAGAATAATTCCATGCTTTTGGCACAATACGTTACCTCAAGTGAGCTGTAAAAGAATGATAACCAAAACTTAGGTAAGAAATAGGAAGTGTTATATACTTCTCAACTGTTGCAGTTCCTTCTTCCACTGTAACTCCTCTTAAGTATGAAAATAACACTCCTTCTAAATGGCCTTTTCTTGCCTGCACCCTAGTGCTCAAGGAATATGGCTAATACTTGTTGTGGAGGCAATTTTGGAACTACCATCCAAGAAGAAAAAGCATTAATTGCATTCTTTAAGGAAAACTTTCCAACACTCTTCCAAAACCAAAATCTAAAGTCCCACCAAAAAAAAAAAAAACCCAAACAAAAACCCTAAGAAAAGGAGAGGGGAGGAAGAAAAAGGGTCCTCTGTACAAGTTAGAAATTATGTGGCTGAAAGAGGAGCTACACACAATATTTTGTAACTAAAAAATCGTGGCTGTTTGAACTTGAAAGATTTCCCGTTTGAAAGGATATCACATAGTTCTGTGTTTGCACATTTTATTTTAAGAATGCAATAAATACCTTCATTATTCTAAAGGCTTACTTATAGCAGCTCTTTTAGTAAGTTCCTTAGCAGAGGTGATAGTCAGTGAGCATCATAAGCTCATCATACACATAGCCCTTATGTCCTTAAGGCAATGAAAAAGTTTGACGGATGTGCCTCGTCAGCAAAGCAAAAAACAATGGGTGAGAAAAGCACAGTCCACACCATTCTAACTTCTTGAATATGAACTTATGTGGTAAGGACACAAAAGAACAGAGGAAGAGGTATCCTGGTCACAAAAGAAATTGTAACTGATGAAAACCTCTCAGAAGTAACCCCGTTCTCCATGTGGAGAAAAAAATAAATCACCACCAACAAACACAGGAAGAGAGGAAAACATATCATTCCACTTTCTATGCTTCAGATATGACTTCATTCTTAAAACTGGCTGGACAAAACGTAAAAAATAATTACCAACTGAAAAATGGCCTCAATGAATTACTTCAAATACGATACACGCGAATCATAAGAAACTAGGAAAGTTTGTGTTAACAAATTGAAATATTATCAAAACTGTAATGATACACATTTGCTGCAACAGTTGAAGTCTAGTAGTATCAAAGTACCTCCCCTAGCTATTATATACCTTTGTTAATTATTAAAAAAATGCAACAAAACACCCAGGATCAGGGAAGAAAAACGCTTCTAATAAATACAAATTCATGGAATTACCTTACTTAACAAGTTAGATCACTAACTCTTCCCTTTTCAGAATATAAAAGCTCAAGTAAAAAAAACCAAAACATTTAGTCCAGTTCTACAGCCATATGTTACCATTGTTTTGATACTGTATGTTGATTATTCCAGTAAATGGTGCTGGGTTTTCTTCATCCTTGCAGTCCAGAAATAAAAGAGCTGGGATAAAAAACTGGAAGACTAAAGATGCTGTCACAGTATCCATTTAAATAGAAATTATGACAGACTGTCCATAACAGCATCTAAAAGCTCTTCAGAAAAGTAAAATACTTATTATTTTAGGACTCAGACTCAGTAAGCTCTAATCTGCAACATTACCATCATTGTAGCAAGGTAATATGTTTTTATTAAACTTCAGCCGTCGGTATTAAAAATGCTTTGAAGTATCTTTCAAAAACATAACCAAACCTCTGAATCTTCTAACACCTTCTAGACAGCTGCTACATTTCAACAACTGTGAAGGCAACATGAGACACTGGCAGAAACACTCAAATATGTTAAAAAAACCCAACCAACCAACTTTTTATAAGAAGTCAATCCCTGCACTATGGAAGTTATGATATTAGCCTGAAACCCACACACAGGATAGTAATGGCATGCTAATTTGTTCTGACTTAGCCTGTCATTGGCATGGTAGGTTTTCAATAAGAATTTTATAAAAGCATAACCCAAGTTGCAATGGAAGCTGAAAAAGCTGGCAGTCATCTTGGTTTTCTTTTTACAAGCTAACATCCAGACACTTATGGAACAAGCTTGTAACTCAATGAACTTTACTGTTGGTTTCTAGTATACCCAATCCACTGAAATCCGGAATTTTTGGTACCCAGCAGCTGGGAGTTAAAAAGCCTGTCATATTAAAAAGCCAGTCACAATACCTGTTTTTTAAACACTACCTGTACTCTTCAATCTGAGATTTTACATCTATCTTGAGCTATTTATTTCCTCCTCTCAGTCATGAAACAAAGTTAGAGCAATGAAATTTTGCAAAAGATGTCTTTAATATTGGAAAAGCATTCTGCTGCAGTGCTTTGCTTGCAAACGCTGCAGAGGAACTGTAAGTAAAAAGCTCATTTCTCTTAGAATTAGAGAAAAACAGGGGAGATGCTCCATGTAAGGGAGTATCTCATAAACCCTCATTTGAGATCAAACAGAGTTCGAAAAGAAATCAACAAAGAGAATGTAATTGTTTATTACTCAGTCTCGAGAGGATCCTGTCATAAAAGGAACAGTCATCAAGAACAACTCTCTTCTGACCACTGCACCAGCCAAAGGGGGAGGGAGAGAGAGGGGAAGGAAACGGAGAGAGATTCTGTCACAGGAGACAATCAAGGTTGTTTGCAAGGAAATGAAAGGTTTTATCCTCGGTAAATACGCGACGATTTCACAAAGGAGGTGACAGAAACCCAGGAGGGAGAAGAAGACGCCTTTCCCTCCGAGGCGGCGGGGCTGAGGTGAAGCTGCCACCTGAGCTCGCCCCAAAAAGCGGCCCAAAGGCCGGAGCCGCCTGCCCCGGGACCGCTTAACCCTTCCCCGCACTCCGGGAGGCGAAAAATGAGGCGTTTGGAAGGAAAAAAAAAACCTAAATAAAACAAACAAACATACCTTCCCTCCGTCCCCCGCCCCGCACACCCACTCACGCAGAAAACCCATCCCCCCCACCACCCCCCCTCACACCGGGCCTGGGCGGCCGGCACCCACCGATACCCGGACGGCGAAACCTGCGCTCCCCGCTGCCCCCCGCCGAAACCGCCGCGGGCGCGGGAGGGCGCCGGGAGGCGGAGAAGGAGCCCCGTCAGGCGGACGAGAGGGCAGAGCCCGGGGGGACGCGGCCCTCGACCTGTCACGGCCGGTGCAACGTCGAGAGTGGCTGGGCGGGCGGGGATGGGGGGGCAGCCCTTCGCTGAGGGGAGGAACGGGAGTAGGTCGTGTCCCCCCGGCCAAGAAGCCAGGGACGGCGGTGACCGGCAGCCCCACCCCCGGCGGGGAGCACGACGGTGTCTCCGCAACACCGTCGCCCTCTGCTCCGGCCGGCCGGGCGCACAGGCGGGGGGTGACGGCCCCGCCGCGCACTCCCATCCGCCGCCGCCGGCCCCGCAGGAAGACAAGCCATCCCACCGCTCGGTGTCAGGCCAGGAAAGCGACGAGGCGAAATCAACCCCTTCCCACTCACCGGCATCATCTCCGCAGCCGTCCCCCAGCCAGCCCCGCCGAAGCAGCCGCCGTGCCGGGCCTCTCCTGCCGCCGCCGCCGCCTCCTGCTCCTCCTCTCACCGCGGAGGACGCCGCGCTCGCCCCGGCGGCTGTGACAGGTGCCTCCCGCGCGCCTCGCTCCCCGCAGCGGTCGGAAGGAAGAGGCGAAGGCGGCAGCGACAGCGGCCAGGCTCCCAACCCCCCTCCGCCTCCTCCTCAGCGCGGCGGCGGCGGCGGCCTCCCTGCCTTCCCTCAGCGCTTCCTGCTCCGCTCCGCCCGCGCCGCGCCGCCCAGCCAGGGGTTAACCGTCTACGCGCCCTCATTGGCCGAGGCGGGAAGGGCCGAGGGCGGGGCGCTGGCGCGAGGCGCGGGCGCGCGGCCCGGGAGCGCGCTTCGGCGTCGCACGTGACCGCGGTGGTCCGGGAGCCGCGTCCCCTTCTCGCTCTCGTCCCTTGGGGAGGGGGGAGAGTTTATTCTCGTCCTCTTGCCGTGTTTCGTGTGGGCCCCGCTCCGGGCCCGGCCTAGTCTGCTCCTCCTTCTCTTTCTCCTTCCCCTCCGGGCCGAGCCCCCGGCGGACGCCGCTTCCTCCGGAGGAGCGGCCCCGGTCGCTTTCCATCCCCGGAATGCGGGGAATGCGGCGGGGCGAGGCGTGACGTGACCCTCCGGGGTTGCGGGGAGCTGGGAGGGGGGGAGTAATGCGTGGGCTGCCGGTCTCCCGCGGGCAGAGTGTCGCGGCACGCTGTTGGGCAGGGGGCTTCCCGACAGCTCGGCTGGGATTACCGCGGCGCGGCTGGGTGCGGGGCTGCTCTCCGTCACCCCGGTTGTAGCGTCTCTTCACCCCTGGGTTACTTGTGAAACCTGACGTACTAAACCTAAAGTAAGGTTTAATCTCTTCGGTCTGTAGAGCTACAACAGCCAGACGAAAGCGAACAGCTTGGAAGAAGCCAAGCTCGACTAGAAGTCAAAACATCGCCATATGTTAGTGCTGCAACACAGGGGATGCAGACACATCTCGTGTTGCTGGGAGTCCTAAATCCCAGTCTGCAAAGTAGATGGACCCACCCAACGCTCTTCTTGGAAATGGCTGGTTTCCAGTCTTTTATTTGTAGAACAGATCTCAGCTGGGAGTGAAAACTCGTGTAGTTTTTGAGAGGCGCTTAGATACCGTTTGTGTAAGTCTTGGAGGGTAAGTGATAGCAGCATCTTGATCTCAAACGCGAGCTTGTATGTTAAATGTAACCTATTAATGTAAGGTTCTATACCTCATAATTGTGTAAATTATCTTAATATATACATGCCTAAAATTTCATTGTGTGTCTTGGTGTATTTGCAGGCTCTGGTGTCAACTTTGTGATAGGTCAAAGCTTCTTATAATTAATTGTTCCTATAAGAAAAAGCTATTAGCATCACAAGATAAGGCTTTGCCAGTTTAAAATTATTTAACAAGTATTCTTTGGAGTGCTACTTGCTGACAAAACACTATTGTCGTGGACATTTTAATGTAAACTGAGATTCTACCTCACACACACAGCTTTGGAACTACAGAAGACTCTGATACTTCTGACTCAACAAAGAACTTTAAGATCTACTCAGGAATAACAAGATTAACCCTGCAACGAGGCTGACCTGAAGTGAAACAGGCCAGAACGTGCTCATAGTTATGGATCTTAAGAAAAGGGAGTTTATCATCTTCAAACAATGATGGTACACGATTTTTTTGCAGGTCTAATTTATAGCTGACTTCTCCCCGTTTTCAGTGACTGATTGGTAATAAAAACTAAAATACTATAAATATTACCCCACTACTACTTTTCCATTGCAGCAGCAGGATGCTGACAGTGGGGAGGATACGGTGCAGAGGGTCGGTGCTGGGAAGACAGGCCCTCCTTCCTGCAGCGCCTCTGGGGGGATAATGGCCTCCAGGACAAACGTTTGCCGACCTTGCCTTGCTTTTGGCAGATGCAGGTTCAGCCAATGCAGCAACCGGACAGACCGGATACCTTGGAGTAAGAGGAAATACCTTCAAAAGGTAGAGTATGTTCTCTATATGCAAGTCTCTTCCTACTCCTATTTCTGCTTCCCTTGAAAAAAACCTTTTCCATCTCCATTTTCCTACAGAAATGAGGAAAGAAAGAAAAAAAATTAACTAATCTTTACAAAGCATAGACTCAACTCTGCCTGCAGTGTGGTAAATCAATTAACCTCTCCTCTCCCAAAGAGAGGATCCACTGTTTTATCAGTCAAGGAACAGAGCAGGAGTTTTAAAATCTGATCCAACTTACAGTATCTACAAATGTTTTAGTTACTGTGAGCAGGAAGATCATCGTGTGTAATAACATAGAATTTTTTTTTCCCCATTGCCCATGGGAAAAATTTCCTCATTTCCATGCCAAATGACTGCTCTGACTTCATAGAAATTACAGCACTTGGCCAAAGGGGCCAGTGATACCTACAAGTTAATCGCCTCTCTTAGGTAAGTGAGGTTGTGTGAAAGCAGTCGTGATTTGGGGAGTACCTAAGAAGATAAGGTCAGAGAATTTGGTTAGGGAAGCAGATCAAGCCAGATACAGAACCCAAATTATTTGCTTCCAAATGTGTTCTCTTTGTGAGAGGTGCTCTAGAGGAAAGGGTTTGTGCTTATTTGTTGGTGTCAGTATTAAAACATATGCAAATGCCTTTTACGCTTCTTTCGGTTCTTAAAAAAACCAAAGCAATTCTATTTAACTGTATAAATTGAAAGCACTATAGCTTAACAGACATTTATTCAACTGAAAACATAAAAAAATTGAAGAATTACTGTTTATTAGTTATGGTAGGGTTAGTTTTCAAGATTTGTGCTGAGCTCATGTTTAGCTAGAAAACTGAAATTTGAAATGTATGAACTAGCATTATTTTTGTAAAATACTTGAAATTTATGGATGCATAGAGAAAAATTATCAAAATATGTTTTGTATTTAATCCAGATTGATTGAAAAAAGAGGTATTAGCTGCAGCTAATAAATTGGCAAGCCTCATACTTGATCATGCACAATGTTATTCTTAGGACAAGAGATTCCCAAAGATACAGGTGGGAGACTAATGAGATTTTCAGGAATGCTGCTAAGCTCTAATTCCTACTTATGTTTTTTAAATATCTTCTAGCCAGATTTTCAAATGTAGATGCTTTTTAAAGTTTTAAAAACTACCAGGTCTGAATCTCTCCTATTTCTTTTTACGCATAGACAAAAGAAGGAAAATGAGCCATCTCTACCTTCTCAGATGCAAATATTTTCCAGTTTTGCATTAACTTGTTAAGATGCTTTTCTGGAGCATAAGAAAATGTTTTCAGGCTTTGGAGGTGTCACAGGAAAGTAAGTGCTTATTTTTAATTAACCTAACACTTTTTCTTATCATGTGGTATTAATTTAAATAACTATTTATAGCCAGAAACAGTCTCAGAGGTCAAACATTTAGGGTGGGATCCATCTTATCCAACTTGAGTAGCCTAGAAGTTTTAGGTGTGTCGTCTCCACCAGTCACCTGGGCTCCTGCAGGAGATCAATGGGGCTGGGGAGGGAAGGGAGAGAGGCCGCTCTGCAGGCAATTCATTCCGTGCTGAGATACTCATCCCACTATCTCCATCTCTCGGGCTTTGAAGGTGCCTATCTCTCTATTGATTAAAGATGGAGCCTGGATGACTAGCTCAGATTAGAGAGCACTTCTGGATGGTTGGAGTTAGGATGGGTTTCCTCACAACTGACAGAATAAAATCTCCAAGAGGTGATATGGGTAGAAGTGCTGGGGTTTCTTGTGTACGTGTATTACAACAAAATCATTGTGTCCTTTCTAAATGAATGAGCACATTACTTTATTACAGGATACAACTCTCCTTTCAAAAACTACATCCAGCAGTTGCTGTAATGCAGGAAGAACTGGCCGTAAGTGGGTAAGCAATTTTAGAAGTTGAGACAGGGAAGTATTTGTAACTAGTCAGGCAGTTAACATTCGGGTGCACTGGAAGGTAACAGATGATACAAACAAAACCCTAAGTATTTCAAGAGAAGTTTCACAGCAGGTAGCCTAAAGTGTGTATATTTAAACAAAAGGTATTTTAATTTGTTACTGTGGCCTTAAGTAACCTCTTATTACAGAATCAAGCTGACCTCCTAAGGCTGCAACAATAAGGAATTCATACTGAACAATAGTGATACGCTGCCATGTTTGAATTCATATGCAGCCAATGCATTTTAAATTCCACCAAACCTGTTTGGAGATAAACTATAAATAATAACCTGAAGCAAAGACTTTGATGTCTGTTTTGTATACACTATTTGAGACACGTGAACAGGAGAAAGATACTTTTTCCTCACTACCTTGTAATATTCTAAAGTAATATATGCTGGAGAGATGAGTAATGTTCTAAAGTTTCCATAGCACAATCCACTCAGTGCATCATTCTGAAAAGGAATATAATAATTAAAGCAGGACTGAAGACATAGGAGCTGTATATAGCATAGCTCTGTGTACTTCCTGGGGATTTGAGTGTCTGCTACGTCATGCGTTTCAGCCCTGCACTTGGTGGATTAGAGATGTAATTTCTTTAAACAATAACATAAATTGTATGCTTTAATCCAATACACAAGGCAAAAGAGCGTACTTAGTGGAGAATGCTGTGGCCTCATCAGGAGTGTGTTGCTACAGGCTCTCATAAAATTTTTACACTAATAGGTAATTGGTAAGTTTTTATGTTGAAGCTACAGAAGATACAGCTCTGCAAGATACATTACATGCCATTGTTTTCACTGATGGAAAATCTCGTTCTGCTTCCCTGTAATTTATGATGAAAACATTAACTATAGTTGAAGGGGTGGAGAAAGCACCACCTTAAATGTCCTGGGAGAGACAAAATTCCTGGTATTGTCCCTTTCCGATTCTTAAGGTTCATCTTTTCTAACTGTTTGTATTAATATTGCTTTTCCAGGTAAAGCAATGATATTCTAGTCCTGGGAACATCAGTGAGATAAGCTGATTTTTGTCTCTAAGTGCCATGGTTTCTAGTGTTTTTCAGATAGCTATTTCTGAATAATTTTTATTTTACTGTTGTGATCCTCCAACACTGTTTACTGCAATTCTTATCTGAATAAACAGAATGTCAACACTAAAGGGAGAAGAATTGGATAGGGCACTGATGGATAGGCTTAGAGATAGTGACAGTAGAAAACGCATCACCCGTATGTGTTTACAATCTATTTTAGACTGATTTAGTTAGAGGATGTCATAATATACAGCTGAACCTCAGAAATTTGAAAGACTGGAATGTGTTCATCATGGAGGAGTGTATGCAGTAGTAGCCTACTTACTTGAGGATGATTAGATGCTACTTTAAAGGTTTGTCTCTTACTCCTGTCTCAAATTCAAAACCAGTATTTCTGTTCTATAAAAGGACAAGGTAAAATAACTTCAATCTTTTCCCTTTTTTTTTTTCCAATGGCGATGTGAAAGTTTCACATAATTATTTTTTCTTGCCTTCCGTTTTTGTCCTTCTAGACAGGCCTGAATACATTATTTTTAAATTAATACCCTTAATCTAAAAAGAGATGTGATAATTAGCATTAATAATAAGTTGAAAGCGAAGTAAAAATATTTTTGGCAAGATTCCTTGCATTAGTCCAAAACAATTAACTAAATCAAAGTATGCTGAAAAGTATTTATGTCTTGGTGCTTACTAAAACAAGAGTCAGATCCTTTGTTAAAACAGGTATGACTCCAATCCTTAGCTTACTGAAAGAAATGCCTAATTTAAATTTTTGCTAATTATTTTAAAGTGTTTTGAGGTCCAAACTAGGACCAAAAGATTTTTCTTTGCAGCCTGTGAGTGATATGATACAAGGAATGCAACACGGAGTATAAGGAGAAAACTGTAATGTCAGGTAAAGAATTTAAACAAGGCTATTTATTCTATACAAGTACATTAAATGAAAAGGTCTACCTGAAGCACCAGGAGTAAAGAGTCAGTGCCGCAAAAAAAGTATAGCTTGAGACTGCTATATCTCTATCCTCAAGAAGAATAATGGAGTTAATTTAAAAGTTGAAAAGCTTTTGTTTAGACCCCCCAAAAAGGGTACTCTTCTTTGTGTTCTTGGTCCTGTATCAAATGCCTGTTCATGTTCTAATCCATTTTTTAAGCCTCCTTTCTCCTCCCATACTGCTCTGGTTGTATTCAGTTTATTGTTGCAATTTCGCTTGTTTATATAGCATTCCATATGCAATATCTCACAACAGTTTCTACTTCATACCTAAGGAATTCCCCCTTAATTGCAGCAATTCTTAGTATTATCAAAAGCATGCTAAATACAACAGGTTAAAACAAGAAATAAAGACTACAACTGATACTGCAGGAAAAATCTGTGTAGGCAGAAGTCATCACAGATGGGATTCATTCAGTATATTGCTGTTAATTCTACCACCCACAGAATCCTTACCATTTTCTAACAAACACACTTCATTAGCTCAGAAGAAATCTCTATTGTCTTTTCTGTGATGATATGGGTAGAAAATAGTTAAAGGTCATGTAAAAAAAAAATTAGTTTAGCTTTTGAAGGTCATAATTAAAAGTGTATTTTCATTTGATGACAATCACTAATATAATTTGTGTTGCAGAACCACTTTCAAATTTATCCTTTCTTACCAAAGTATTCTTGCAAGTATTGAGCATTAGGATATTGTGGTACAATTGTTCTCCCTGTTCCCTACTTGTTTGTTCATTTGCCCCAATTAATTAAGTGATACTATAAACCTGATAAAGTGATGTGCTGTCACAGAGGAAGGAAGCAAAGTTCTGCCTTTTTGCTGAAGCAGAAGCTGACATTCCTGATTAGCATACAGGGTGGAGTTCTGCATTCATATTATTCCTGTGAGTGTTGACAGTGATGACAGTTCTTATGGGAGAGACAGTCCTTTGATCATGTACATAGCTGGGTACGAGGAAGAAACTTGCATTAAATTACTAAGGGACACAATGACTTAGGAAAGCCGGGTAAGTGGGAAAATAAAAATTCTAATTCTTCTGCCCCTTTTCTACAAAAAAGTTATGCTATTGTGGTATAATGCAAGTTTTAAAGCAGCTTTGGAGACAGATCCAAATTAAAACAGAAAAAAACCCCAAACCTTTGAAAAATTGCCTGAGTAATTGTATCAGCACAACTATGAGGAGCACGGCACTGTGGTATAAGGGTGGAAACTCCACAAGCTGGTGTAGCTGCCAGAGTATTCGTACTGTTAAAACCACAACCAAAGAAATCACAGTACCCTTAGCAGAATTTAATTAAAACTTCCAAATAACCCATTCTTGTGGTGGTCAGTTCATTTTGAGGTAGGGGAGAGTAATTGTTTCCAAGTAATTCGCCTGCAGCAGTAGAGTAGACTACAGGAATTTCTTGTTTACAAGTTCTTCGTAAGTTACCAAATCAGAGTCACATGCCTTTATATTCTTAAAGTAAAGACAATACTAGCTGCTAAAGATTAGTTGCTAAAGGTAATGGAATTATAGTATAAAGAGATTGCTGTTCAAGCACTATCTTGTCACTTCTTGTTCCTAATTTACAGAATTGTTAACCAACATATTTAACGCCTCAGGGAATCTCCATCTTACTATCCTTTCCTTCCTATTAGCTTTACAGATTTCCGTGAATGAAACAATAGCAATTTTGCACATTGATTTCCTCAGTTTCATTTCAGCCATCTGGAGGTGATGTCACATATAATCACCTGTGTCTAACAAGCACCTGATAGTTTTCCTTCCTTGGGGACTGAAAGTACAATACATATATACATACCAGCTCTGCCTCAGGCTGTATTTGTACTACACACAGTGGTTTGCTATCATGATTCAGATAACCGGGAGACTAGTTCAGCTGTTTTAGTTATTTTTAGATTATTTCCTGCAACTTTACTCATCCTCACAATTAACATGAATATACATTTGGGGTTTTTTCCAAGTTAGCCATTAAAGAGGTTAAGTAGGTTGGGCCCTGTGACTAATGTTTCCTTGGCTCTGACTGTATTTTGCTTCTCCCCTAGAGTATTCCATAATACTTCATTAGCATGCAGGGGATACTCAGAGATTCCTAATTGTAGGACAACACTTGAAAGTGTTCTAGAAATCTCAGAGCTCCACAATGAGTACCTGTACTGTAAAAAGCCCACATCTTGCATTGATGTTGTCATTATTGATACAGCTCCCTACTGCTGACTTTTTGTGTTCTGTATTAATTTAAAAAAATGAACAAACAATTACCAGAGCCAGAGCAAAACTCAGTCAAGATGATGCTGCAGTAACTGGATGAGGCTTTTCAATCCCTATAGTTTGCTGTTCCACTAACATTGCAGAGGTAGTAAACAGTCACTTTTGTCACTGCTGATGCCTTATTGCAGGCAACAAATGAAAAATGCAGTCGCTGTACTATTTTACTATACAAAGTCTAAATGCAATCCCCTTGCTTTAGAAATGTCAGCAATATAAGGAGGCAGCAGCTAAATGGAAACAGCATGATCCACCAATAAGCAGTAAGCATTTCCCCCATCAGTGTTCCTCATTGTGAATCATAATGAATATTAACCTCCATGGATTAAAGTCCTGATCTTAAATAGTCATTTGCATAGAAAATGGGTTAGTTCCAAAGATGAGGCTTGTCTATATAGACACTTACCTGGAACAAGAAAACCTTTTTGGGTTAGGTTAACTTCAGAAATCACCCTAATTACATAGGAAAAAAAAAAAGCCTGTGTTCTAAAATAATTCACCTTAAGGTTACTCCTTTGTAATGCTTCTGTACCTAGGGCTACACTTCAGATGCTAGTGCTCCAAAGAAAACTGAGTACTCCTTCCACACCTCACCATAAGTAAGAAATGCCTCCACTAAATTTCCTCTATTGTCTTTTATACTGCCCGGTATGCTTCAGCAGAGAGGAGCAGAAAGTGTATAGATAGTACTAGAAATGTTAAATATTATGGATGTGTTGATTTCTGCTTTTGAGTCAAGCCACTGACTGAAAGTTAATTTCCTCCTTCTGTATCCTTCTCAAGTGGAAAAAAAAATAAAAAAAAAATCTATTAAAACATAAATACCATTCTTACTTCCCTTATCTTTTGCAGATATTTCTGTGCTACAAATCACAATCAGGAAGGAATATTCTGCAACCTCGATAGACGTTTTTGACACACATCTACTAATGAAAGAATCAGTTGCAGATAGATTATTTTAGTACAATTTGTAGTTTTTGTAACCCAGACACTGCTGCCTGTATGTCCCTTCTTTCCTAATGAGAAAAATCAAGCAAGTCAGATATCATGAAGCATTAAAAGTTGAAGTAGATTAAGTTTACCTCAAAATGTAGTTAACTGTGCTCCAAATGCAGGTTAGCAGAAACTCCTTTCTTTTCAATTAACATCTAGATCAGACAGCACGTTGGTGTAGCTCAGCCTCAGTGTGCTAGGTTCTAGCTAAGGTAAAGCAAATCCTGTAGTGTTTAATGTTTTTTCCTTAGCTTGTTTTCCTCAGCTCTGTAATTGAAAATTGCTAAAGCAGGTCATTTGAAGTATGTGTGGTATCTTAGGAACTATAACTTAGTAACTCTAACTTAGTGATCATAAATTTGCATTACAAATGCACTTATAGCTCCTTACCTGGCATAAATTTTCAATCTGAACCACTTATTAACTATACCACAACTCTGACCCACCCTGTAATCACCACTAGCCTAATGTCTGTTCATTTGAAGCTCCATTTTCTTCTAGTTTTTATTCTCTATTCCCTTCTTCTGAATGCTTTTGGTTTTATGTAAAGAAACAAATAGTGGCTTCTTTCTCATTACTTTTTCTGTAGTGTAGAAACACTGAAAAACCCATACAGAAATGATGAAAGCGATGAAAGAATCAGGTAAAACGAATCAAGGGAAGATGCAACAACAAGGAAAACTGTGGATAGTGGAAAAAATGTCAAGAGTACATGAAAGATAGATGTCACCTACTCTTTTCGCATTAAGTAATGCTATACCTGCCTTTAAAAAAAGCTTTCAGAGAAATATGACTGGTAAATAGCTAAATATAGCTATTTAGCGTAAGCAGAAGTCTAAGTTTTGAAGAAATTAAAGGCAACGCAGTGTTTGGAATGTTTACCATCAGCAGGTAAAGTTACCAAGCTCCTGAGTATTCAAATACAAAATATTTAAGTTATGGTCAGATTCTGCAGTCAGAAAGATTGAGAAGCAAAACTTTAATCAAGCTGAAAGATTTAAGATGTTTCAATGAAGTAGTTAAAAAGATGCACGTAGGCATTAAGTCATTAAGATGACTTAAGCCTCTTAATCTTCTCAAAAGCAGATTAGGCTAAATTTAAACAAAACATGACATTTAGTCCAACTCTGACTTTATACACTGTGTATCCTCAGTACAGAATTCAGTATGTACAGTTCTGAAAACTGATTTCTCTAAGAACTCATAGGTTACTGGAGTCTCCAAAATATACTACTAGCTGTGGGGTTACTCTAATAGTTATCTGCAAAAACTACTAATGACCCATCCTAGTAATACATATATTACTTCTGCATTTTCAGAAAAAATCTTTGAAGTCAGGTGAACATTTAAGTTCATATGAGCTGTTGCCACAGTGTGGGATTTCATTATTCCCTTGAAATTCTGACATTTTCTTAAGATCAAATGGCAGATGAGGGCCCATGTAATATCAATTTTCCTCATATAATATGGGCATATTATTACTTACTCCTTTGTAAAATTTGTGACTAAAGGAAGAGCCTTTCAGAGCAATTCCTTAGCTCTACTGACTATGAAGAGCAAAAAAAAGATAGTTGCCAATGACTTTTAAAAAACCTCTGGAAACATTTTGCATAGTGTTTAAATAAAAATACAGCTTTTGCTTGTAAACCCTGCAGAACTAAGAACTCTTAAAAACATTATCTAAGGTTTTAAAAACTTTTTATACTCTTCATTATTGCACCACAAGTTGACAAAAAGTTGAGAATTAAGTCTTCACACTTGGCATACTATTAAGCAGCATTTTAAAAATAGGAGTATTTCAAAAGTTCCAGTCAGTAAGGATACAATTTAAAAAAAAAGCCTTAATGCTATTCTAAGAAATGTTGGTTAATTCTATTAAGAAGTTTAGTTATAGAAACGTGGTTATTTTCAAAATACTATTGAAAAAGTTTAACATGGAACTTGGAAGAACTGTAGAAAACAAGAAATACTTATTCTGAAAGTTAGGTTAACAATACACTCCAGCATACTTTGTTCCAACACGTTTAATTCCTCATTGCTCAATGGATTTATTCTTTCTCTAATTACAGCAGATGGATCAGGTACAGTGTTAGAATTAACTTCCCTATGGTTGTAACTTGCTTCATTTACAGTAAAGATGACAAAACACCAAATTCATACTCCCAGAAGAGGTCTTTAATGATGGCCAGCACCAGAGGACTCTGAAACAAAGACATGATTTAGACTGTTCAAACAGTAGAGCAGTATCAATTCAGGAACATAGTTCAGAACCTAAAACAGGTAACCGTGTGTACATCTGACACAAGAACTGGCAGATTCAACTGCCCTGTCAAATAAAACAAAACCCTCAAAATACATACATAAACTTGGCCAGTACTAAAATACTTCTTTCACAAGTATTAAAGCACTTATTATAGACAAGCATTCATTCTTCCTCAGTTTTGGTTTGGCTCTTTCTAAATTAACGTTTATTTATGCTATTATCCTTAAGTGTACTGGGCAGTATTTTCACTAATTAAACACTTAAAAATTTTAATAGTATTTGCATATACAAGTTCAACTGGGAGCAAATGGGCTATCAGAGTGCAGAAAGTTAACTGAGATACAGCAGCTCATGAAAAATTAAATGCCAACGTGATTTTAGAAAAAACTGTCCACAAATATCTAAACACTACTTTATGGAACATATAAAAATACAATTCAAAATACAAGTTTAAACTTTCTAGTTTCTTGACACCTAAAGACTACTAAACCAGCAGCTAAACCAGCAGCTACTCCTGAGATCCTCTGATTCAAGTAATTGCATTAAATGGTAGTTACCATTAGTTAAATGAATTCCCCCCCCTCTAGTCAAGGCATACAACTTCCATTCTACTACTGAAACATACGCAAAGGACACTTTAAGACAGAAAGAGCATCGGTGCAGATGCTTCTAGATTATAAAACCATCAATACAACCAGAAGTAGAAATTTTGAAGTAGTCTTTAAACATTTTCTGAATCACTAACTTAAACAAAATATGCTGAGCTAATTTTTACTGCACTGATTTTAAAAATGCAACAGGGTATTATGTATTTATACTTACTATCTGCCACTGCTTTTTTGCCTGGAAAAAAAAAAAAGAAAAAACAAGATAAACAATGACAGTTAAAAAAAAAATTATTTCCTATTTATTTTTTACAGATAAACTTCAATTAGATTATACCGCTTACAATTTGCTAATTCAGCCTGAACAAGGTTTTAGAAGTGTACAACATGTATTTTCCATGGTACGTGTCAGTAAAAGTTCTATTAATTTTTTAAACATTGTTTGTTTTTAATTAAGCACAACTCCATGCATTTAGAAATTATAGCCTTCGAGACTCCTACTATAATTCAAAAGAAACATAGAGAGAATGGTACTATCTTACATACTGTATGGATACACGTACACACAGCATACAGGTGTAAACTGAAGTGGTAAGAATACACTTTAAAAAAAATAAATCTTTATAATCTTCCTTTGTAAATAAAATAGCTTATTTTACATTCCCATTGTAATTGTTCTCCTAAACAATGATCAGACAAAAATAGATGGAAAAAATTCTTCATAAGGAAGAGAGTCATAAGAAGTTGTGTAATCTCCACCCTTGGAAATATTACTTTGAATTACGAATAAGGCTGTAAGCAACCCCATCTAACTTTGATCTAACTACATTAAGCAGTGGTTTAGGACCAGGTGAGCTCAATCCCTTCCAATCTAAATTATTCTACAACACACTCTTGTATAAATTCATGGACAAAGCTAGAGAAATGTTGAAGTAACATCACTCAACTGTTCCCAGAGTGAAGGGTTCCTTTTCCTGTTAAGTCTGTCTACAGTTTATAACATTTCATTGTTCATGAGAGATCCTAACCTGGCCACTCAAATTTATTACTTTTACATTACTTTATTACATTTACAAACAAAATTAGATGTTTTGTTTCTTCCTCTGAGAAAATGATGCAACATCACTGAGTAACACAGATTTTAATGTTTAGTGATATACTTCACATTTTGAGGTGCATCAGCCCAAAATAAACTAAGCGCTTTCACACATTCACATGGGAAAACCTTTTATCAACATTATTATTGGGGTTTTTTTTTGCAGATATTGAGTAAAACCCAAAGACACAATGATTCTAAAAAAACCTTCAAAGTAAGTTCTAGTTCAGAAGTGTTACATTCCCCTTCAACCCAAATCTACAGAAGACTCTGGCTATACATTGCAAGTTAGATGTGCATTTTTAAAACCAATTCCAACGTTACCTCATTTTCTTAACGTAGACACAGTTACACTGGTATTTGAGTATTTCTGTTAATATCACCTTCTACATTGGTTAAAACTTTTAAATCTTTATGGCAAAGACCTGGCCCTAGTAAGCGTGTTAATTTCTTATTTGCTGGATAGTTTCAATAACTAAATTTCTGATATAACCTTATCTATAAAGTAACTGCTAATGAAGACTATAATGTGTAACTTACCACCATAAGAAATTTTGTAATAAGCATAAGCTGTTAACGCTACACCAACCCATATTTCTTGATACACAGTAGTGAAGTAGAATTTCATGGCTCTCCATGACTTTGGAATCATGGTCTGCACCATCTGAAAATTATAAGAAGTTTTTACAATGGTGAGTTTTGCAAGTGTATTCTTACCTGCTGTTATTTTTAATATATACATGCATATACGCACACTCCTGATATGTATGAACAGCAGTTTACAGGTTAAAAAGAGTAATCCCCAAATTTCAAAAAGTACTTAAAGCAAGGCAATGAAAATTCACAGTTAAGGTTACAATTTATGGGCTAGGACAATAAAAAAAAAGTTACAGCTGATGGAAGGGTTCAAAGATGACTCAATAAAGCATTTACAGAGTAGCAACAGCTAGGCTCCTTTCGCCTTATCAGTGACAGCTTTTTTTTTTTTTTTTAATGTTTCCAGATTCTCTCAGGAGGAAAGCCTCATTCCAGACAAGCTAGAGAGGCTCCTTCCTTTTATTACCAAGTTAGTTTCCTTCCCTGCCCCGCAGCTGTCTCTCCCAACCTGATAATTTCTTCTCAAAATAGCAAAATAAATGAAGCTAAGCTACTGAGTTAATGATTTATCATTAATATTTTACTTTCAAAATATGTCCCAAGAGCAAGAAGCTTATTTTTTTTCTTTTCTATGCAGATTTTTTTTGACAAACAGAAAACTGTAAGCTGTTTAAAAATAAAATTTACCCTAACTCCCATACAACATATTAATACACATGTGCATCACATTACAATGCCATGTTCTATGTTCTGTCTTCTGTACAGCACTTCACCCCAATAAAGTCACTATTTACACTTACTACAACCCAATAAAGTCTGTTATATACACATATGAACAGTATATGGTAAACTAAAGTCCCAGGAAAGAAAAGTGGATTTGAACTTCTATGATGTAATGCTTACTTATTTGCTGCTACTCAATGTATCCTTTGGTAAGCATCAAAAAGGATGCAAGGATAGTCAATGTCAAAACAACTGGAAAAATCTAGCTGCATTTTAAAGAATGAAAGCACCCTCATGGTAATTATTGTATAGTTATAGACAAACCCACGTATTTTTACTTCTTTATGGACAAACACTTCAGTCAAATTTATTATTGTGGACAGATTTCCTGAAAGTGTTGTGCTTTCAGCAACACTATTATGGACACTGCACCTCCCCCAAAGATCCCAGTATTTGTAGTTTCAGACAAGTAGTGCCATAATAGTGATAATTCTGCTATAACAAAATTTTAAGGCATATTAACAAAGAGGGCGACTGAACAGAAAGCAAGGAATGGCTTTTTCCCACCACTACAAAACACAGAGAATAAGCAATGATATTTCTAATTAACACCCTGCTAAAACCCAGCAGAGGCCTCTCCCTGATGGGTGCGACGCTGTTCAGGCCTTTTAACTGAAATCTATCTGAAATGACGCCGAATTCACTTTCTCATTGACCTCCCCGCCGTGACCCAACCGCAGTCCGGGGAACCTACCGCCTGCCGGAGGCCTGACCCACACAGCTACTACCGCACGGCGGGCGAGGTCGGTAACGGCAGAACTCGAGCACCTCGGGCCGCTCTTCCAACCCCCCACTGCCTTCTTTCGCGACCTGAACGACAACTGCCTCTCCGAGACCCCTCCCCAAGTGATGCCCTCCAAAACCCAGCAGGGTTTGCTTGGGTTGAAACCCACCGTTACGAGCGGGGAAGGCCCAAGCTGCCAGCGAAGGTCACCGAGCGGGGACGGGCTCCGCTACCGCCGCGGGGGACGCTGGGAAAAAAGGCGCCAACGAGCCATGGCCTCTGCCGAAAGAGGCGCCGCCGCCGCACAGCGCCCCCTATGGCTGCGGAGGACCACAGCGCTCCTCGCTCTCCCGCCTGCGGCCGGCGAGTAACAGCTTCGCTGCCGCTCCTCGTGTCCCATTCACCTCTCGCCACCCCTTCAGCCGCTGCAAGGCCTTGCCCGGCCCTCACAGAGTTCCTGTCACTGAAAAAGCCCACGCTCTTCATGAAAAAAAAAAATAAAAAATGCTCAGGGCCTGTCTCACCAGTGTTTTGGCCTATCTGCACCTCACTCCTGAGAAGGGAGCGCAGCAAGGGTCCTGCACAGGGAACAATGCCGGGAAGGGCTTGTCGCGCATTGCCTAGAAAACAGCTTGTCCCAAAGGGCCGGGGCTGCGTTATCTACGTGCCTGCAGGCCGCTTTCTCTGGGCCACTAGCATTCCGGAACCCCTCTCGACCATTGTTCTGTGGGCGTGAAGGAGGGGAAACCGACTACCCTGGCGCCTCCAGAGGCAGAGGAGGTAGAAAAGCCGCCCTTAACGGCGCCCTCCTACCGGCTGAGGCGGTGGCGCGAGGCGCGGAGGAGGCTGGGTCACGTGCCGGAACGGGGAAGCGCGCAGGCGCGTCGCGCCGCGCGCGAGCTGGGGTCCGCCGCGCGAAGCGCGTGTCGCCACCATCATGCTGCGGCAGCTCACCGCGGAGCAGATCAACGACTGGTTCACCATCGGCAAACCTGTCCCTGCCGTCGAGTTCCTAGGGGAGGAGACGCAGGCCGGTCCCCCCCGCAGTCCCCCTTGCCGCCCCCCGCCCCCTCACGCCGTCCGCTCGCCGGTAGCGGTTGCGGGGTGAGTGCGGGGCGTCCTCTGCGCTTGGCGGCTGTGAGGCACTCCTCGCGGGCGAGGTGAAGGGCTGGCTGTGAGGGCACCGGGGGCCTCCCTTCTCCGGTGTGTGTGCCCATGGCCACGAGTGTGCACGGCGTTTTGAAAGGGTCTGGATGGCCCCCTCAGAGACCCCCGCTCTGCCCCGGCTCGTTGTGGGGTGGTCGTGGGATTCTAGTGACACTATTCTCAGTCATTGTGGCTGTAGTCTGGGTGTATATAGGTGTGGGTTTTTGTGGGTTTAATTCTTTTCCTGATTTGCTACTTGCTTCTGTTGTCTTCATCATCCCTAGATGATTCTACGTGTAGGATTTGCTTTCTTTAAAGTGTATTAGTGCTGGTATGCAATTCTGGCAAGTGCCATTGAAAAATGAGTGATATTAGAAAAAAAACAGGTTTATTCTGACTTAGGTGTATAGCTTAGGACTTTTGTCAGTGGCAAGCAGTAAATAAAGTTTGATTTGAGAGTCAACTCCTGAATTCCCTATTCATTAGGGAGTAATGGCCTCACAGAGCGTCTTTTTACGCGTTTAGCTATGAAATCAATGAGCAACACAGCTGATCTTTGTTTTCCCCTCACAGTCCCTTAGCAGTATTGCTGGCTTTATCGTGTTGTTTTCAGTGGCTGATTCTTGAATGTCAAATGATTATTTTACAGGATGTAAATTTTTTAACCAGTAGTGTTTCATACATTGTAACAAAGTGCTTTTCTTTTGAGTAGATTTGCCCTTTATTTAGACCAAAATTAATAAGTAAATATTTTTAATAATAAATAGGTGTTTACCTACCCTATAACTTTGTTGGCAAGTTCAATTTATTAAGCTACAAATTTGTGAAAATTTGGCTTTTTTCTTACCTGTTCTTCCTTTCTCTAATGTTCTTTCCAGAAACTTTCCAGCAGTTAACCTACTGAAGTTACCTACAGCAGATGTTCTCAGTTACTTCAAACTGAATCTATTTGCTTCCCTGTATGAACTTCTGTTTTAGCTGAGCAGCAGTCTGTATTCCTGAATCTACTGCTGTGTGTTTTCTAACTAAACTGTGTGTATTCATTGCTCTTTGGATCTATCTGAAGCATTTAAATTAACAGGATAAAGCTAGTTCAAGGTGTGTTGGCATGTCACTCTTTGGATGTGCTTTATTCTTCCCAGATGACAGAGTTTACAGCCAGGGAGAAGAAAGAGAAGAACTCTGTTTGTTTGTGTAGCAGCCAGGTACATTTCGTTTTTGCTAGTGCCTGGATATTGAAAAAAAAGCCCCCTTTTCCCCAGATGCTGCCTAAGATGGAAAGTAGTATTTAGATCAGGTTTGGTTACTGGGCCTGTGGTTGGTCTCAAAAAGTATTTTGTATGCTCTCTGATATATTAAAGTATTTTTCAAAATTAGGTGGAGGTGCCTGGAGTGGACAGCCTAGAGTGAGTGTCTTTTTTTTTTTAATGTATGCTGTATAGCAGCATGGGTCGCTGTGTGTCCTGCTGCAAAACGAAAAGAAGGTGGTTTTGTTTAGCTGTGGTTTGTTTCCATATACACTTCTGTTTCATAATTCTGGGAATGTGCTTATGTTTAGGGAGTTCTTACAAATCTTGAAGAATCTTGAGGAGGTTTAGATTCAAGTACGAAATGCTTAGAGAGGTTTCTCCTTAAGAAATGATTTGTAGAGCTGAAAACAAAATAAGTTCTTTATGTTGAGGCTGCTTGTAAGATAATAGTACATTTTAATATTTCCTTCAAAACTCTTGTTTTGTTTCTTGGGAAAATGAAAACAAAGATTATTTCAAAATTTTCAGATGTTTATTTATATTTATTTCAAACTGGATACATGATTGGTGGAGACTCTCTTTTGTCTAAATTTTTATGTAAGAACATGTAGGATTAATACCAAATTGGTTCAGGTGTGTTATTGCACACAAGTGTTTGTAATAATTAATCTTACCAAATTGTTACTGATGCTGTGTAACAGGATCTAAAAACCTCCTGTCTCTCTTAAAAGGAGATGTAGAGTGCATTATCTTTCCTTACCAATGGTTCCTCATTTTTCAAGGCTTTTAAGATTATCTGTTACCTGAACTACCTTTAGAATAGCAATATTAGTAATTGAGCTTGTTAGAAAAATATAATAGTTCTCAGAAATTGTGGTTGGGATTTTGATCTTTAAGTAGTTTATTAGTTAACTTTTTAATTCCTCTGATTATGTTTAACTGGATGAAAAGAAATTTAGATCCTTAAATCCTTCCTTGTTATCAAAACAATTGTGTTTCTCATTAAATCACTTAAAGGCTTAAGTATGGAAAGGTAGTTATTCTCTCTGATTTCTTGCATTTCATAGGTGTGGCTTTCATCACATTATCTCTTTTTTTGTAGCCAGCTTGTTTGGCTTAAAAAAATTTGCATGCTGTGTGTTCTGCCCAACGTCTGTGCAGGTGGGAGTCATTGCTGCTTTTTGATACTATTACCAATAGCCTTTCTGTGGAGAGGCTTGTGTCAGCTGTGTCAGAAATATCAGCTGGGTTAGTGTAAGGAATAATACAGTTTTATGTCACCTAATGTAAATCATGTAGGCCGTAAATAAAAAGTGCTTAGAGAAACAGTTGAGTTCTCAGTAATCTTCAGCAGGGAAATGATAACTGATCTACAGCCATGTTACTGCTACCTCTTAGAGTTGGAATCTAAGTGTAAGCTAAATTGCAGAAAATAGCTCATCTTAGCTGGCAGACTGAGGTACGGATTCTCCTGGTAGCATGTTGTGGTAAACCTGGCAGATTTCTTTAAAGCATGTTTAAGATTTTTAGTTTGTCTTCTTACGCCTTTGCATTTTCTGTGCTTTTCTCTGCTTTCTGACTAGAGAGAGAGTACATAATACTCTGATCAAGCCAAAGTCCTCACATTCTATAAAGTTTACCTCTCATTTCTATTTTTGACAAAATGAGATCTTCAGTGGATGGCATTTTTTCAGCCTTTGGATAAATTTTTCTTATATTCTCTCCAGTTCACAGTTTAGTTTCTCCCTCTCCTTTCCAATCCCCAAAGTGTGGACACAAGAACTGCATGCGGTTGCCTAGTATCAATTTTGTCAATAAAAAATGTATATAAAAGTAGTTAAGCCTTTTTGTCTGTTTCCTTAGCATTGTGTTTGGTTTTATCATTGAATTGGCTACAATGCCTAAACAATTTTTTAAGCTATTATTCAGTGACTACCTTTTGGCATGTGTTGTCGTTTATGGTCCTTGGTTCTGGACTTAAAAGAGTTCCTTTGCTTCTGTTAAAATGAAATTGAAGTGAAATTTATGAAGAATGGGTAAGTTGTCATCTTGTGGGGTTGGATGTTTTTTTTTTTCCTTACCTGTTTTTGATGATCATAAAGGTAAGTGGACCTTGCATGTTTACTGGCCTGCTGTTTTCCATAAACTAAAATTTGGAAGCTAAATTTTTAGGGCCTTTTTTGCCTGTTTTCCAATAGAAAGCTGTGAAGGTACCATTTTAAGAAACTAATTTGTATGAATTAATATTGCAGTCATCTTGCATGTTTGACTAAATAAAAGTTATTTTCTGAAATGAGCATTGTGGGTGTTAATTCTCAATGTAGGATTGTTTCTGTTAATGCCTTTCACATGCTCAGTACCTGTTACCTGCTTTCTATGGGAAAAGGTACTTAAGGCTTAACTCTTCAGGGAGCTTTATCACCGAGGAAAAACCTTTCTTTCAAACCATCCTGCCCTCATGTGGGGATCCTTGTCTTGCTTGTTTAGAACTGCATGAAAGGAATCTGATACTCTTTATTCTACATCAGTAGGGAAGAGTAATCTGAGACCAGCTCTTTCGTTATTTCTCCACAAAAGGAGGGCAAAGAGTTTATACCAGCTGAGTGCAGGTACGAGTTTGCACATGCTCGTGAAGTTTTATGTATTCAGTTTATGGAAAGTGGAGGGGCTGGTTATTTTTGGTATTGATGCAATTTTTTTATTATTCTAAACTTGTAGGAACTGATTTACTGTAGTCCTCTAGTGCTTTGTCAGGTGTATGCAGTTAGGTGTATGTTGTTGCACCTTCTGTGTAGATTATATTCCACTCTCCTGCATTACATGTTCTCCAGATTATAAGATTTCCAAAGATTTTTTAAAATAGTATTTTTGTCTTTTATGAAGATATTGTGCTGTTTGTTTGACCCAATTTATGTTGCATTATTAGTAAATTCTTTCTTGGGTGTGGGATAACTCTGTGGAGCATAAGGAAATACCTTTCACTTTTATGTTACCAACTTGAGGAAATCCAAATGTCTTCTTTGGTATGTTTGAAGAAAACATCAGAGGAAGCAGTTTTCCTCCATGTATTTTAAATAGTGCTCTTTGTGAATTGGGCTGTGTGTCTTGCCCATTTTTTAAATAATGCAGTAGACAGATTAAAAGGAAATCTGGAGCTGAAGGGTTACATAAAAGACATGCAAAAACTTGTTAGGTACAGTGATGGGAGCACAATTGGAAATGCAGCAAACTGAGTTCTGGCATATGTTTTCATTGATTTTCTGCTCTAATTGCTGTGACGGCAACTGCTACATTTCCAATCAGTCTTGTAAAACTTACCACTGTGGGTTCATAATAATGGCAACTGAAAACATGACATTTTTGTTTTACTTTAAATTTAAAAAGATCGACTCTTGCTTTGGAAATGATTTGTTTCACTCTGTTGCTATTCTAGAAAAGTTCTGTCTGATTTGGTCAAAACGTTTGGGTTTAATGTAGAATCTGGATTTCGGGTTAACCTCTAGTAAGTCAAGTGAAGAAGTACAACTGTTTGAAATAAAATAATTCATTAACTTGTTAAAGAACAGAGAGCTAGTTGTTAAATGCTGGTAAATACCCAATATTTTCATTTAGTTGTTTGTCTTCACAGTATTTCAGCACATGCAGAGCACAGTTTAGAAAAAATACAGAAACACTACATGCTGCGTGTTATAATTTCTGACATTGTTTTCAATTTAGAATTTATTCTTGACATTAAGAAATAACTGTTCACCTCCAAAAAGTATTTATCAACTTATTTTATATAACTGGTATTATGTTAAATCATATATCTTGCACAGTGTAAAGTTCCCATTGAGCCTAAAAGCTATGTGACAGATACAGAAGTTTCACCTAATGCTTTGTGGATTGATGCTATTTTATTTTGAAATGGAAAACAGGCTTTTCTTGTTTAAATACATCTACTTGTATATTGCTAAGACCCAAAATGCTTCAGGGTTTTTTTTTCCAGAAACATCTATATTTTTGGTTAAAACGTGCCTTCAAACACAACATATTTAAGATACTATAAAGATAAAAGGAGAGATTAAAGTTTGTATGCTGCATACTAGCTATAATCAAGCATTTTCATTTCTGAACTCAGAAAAAAGGGGAGCATGTTACATTTCTTATTCTTATCTTTCTGGATGGCAATCACAAGAAAGGAATCTAAACGTCTACATAGCTTTTTGAAAGAAACACAAACCAACTTAACTTGATGGGTAGTAATAGGGTAGATTCCAGATTCTATGAGACAAAGTGGGAAACATGCTTTGCGTGTTTTTGTCGACGTAACTTGAAACTGTGGGGATTTCATCTTTGTCCGAGTTGTTAGAACCATCTCCACGCAGGCTGAAATGTTCAGAGCAATTTGTATTCCATGCATCTACCAGCTGGTCTTGTTGGTTTTCTCTCTCGATGGTGGTAAGAAAATCTTTTAAAACTTGCTTGAATATGTAGACTATTTCCCAAGGTAAAACATCATTTTCTGCCAAAACTTCACGAAATCTAGAAACAAACAAAAACTGAAATCTAATCATTAGCATTGAAAAACTCTTTTGTTTCCTCTCTGGCCTTTTGAGGGAAGGGGAAAGAGGAAGAAATGACTACATTCTGGTGTCATTTATTCCTTGCTGCTACATTTCCCCACACACCTCCCCTCAAAGATTATAAGAGGAAAAGAGCTCTAACAATACGCTGGCTGTGGTCTACCTATTAGGAGGATTGAAAACTATTGTTATTGGATATGCTTCTTTTTTTTTTTTTTTTTTTTTTTTTGGCTCATCTGAGTAAATTGATCTAAACTGACTTTGCCCTTAGGTATATTCTGGGCTTTAAAAGGCGCATAGGCTTGTTCTGACTGTTCTGTGTGTCCCTAGAAAATGTATTTAAAATGCAGGCATAGAATTATTTTTCTTTGTAAAATGTGGGGGTTGTTTTGGACAGTGGGGCTGGGTTTCTGTTTAAGAGCGCATTGCATTAGTGCTTTAATTTGATTTTTGGTTATTGGGTTACTGTTTAATAAATAATGAGGATAAATAACAGAGTTAAAACTGAAAGTATTGAGAGGTCACGTGTTTATGCACGTAAGACTTCCTTTGTTTTGGATTAGATCAGGAAAATCCTGATTAAAAACTTCCTTCAAGTACAACATATTAAAGTAAAGATGTAATTTCCGAAACACCTGTAAAAATGCTTTCCAGTTGATGGTCATTGTTACTTTGGAAGAAAGATCAGAGCCACATATAAACTTGGATTAGGTAGAAGAAACATCTCACTAATGATGGAGTACTCAAAGTTAGAGAAATGTGAAACAATTACCTGCTGAGAACAGTTCCTGTTTGGCAAGGCTGGATTTGTGAGCACAGAACTTCGAGCTGCCGTTGCTCAGTAGCTGGAATTGTTGCTTGAGGATTTTGATAGTTCTTCAGCCAGTTGTAATCCATGCCAGTCTTCTGGACCTTTTGTTCATTTTCGATCTCTTGCACTAATCTTTCACGCTCTTTCAGGTGCCATTTCAATTCCCTCAGTAGGGTTTTTGTAACTACTTCTGATCCGGGATATCTTGTGGGTTTGTAGGAATCGTTTTTTGACCATTTCATCCAGCCAAAAAGTGGCATTTTTAAGCTGTGAGGGGAGAGAAAAAGAATACATTTTGCTTATTTCCTTAAGCCAGACACTGTCTGACTGATAGTATTTATACCTGTAGACTTTCTCCATAGCAGCTGAGTGTTTAAAGGAAACTTTCTAAATGATTCTAAAATATTTTGCAGTACAATATAAGTAGTGATAACAATAATCGCCAAGCTGTAAGGAAATCCAACAAGGCTTGACTTTTATAAAGCTTGTCTTCTGCTTTCTGAGTTACCATAACTGTGTGAAGTTTACAGCATTTAAAAGTGCATATCTGTCATCTTGGCAATATTTTATTTTTTTTATCCTGGTAGTATTTATGGTTTAAAAAGAAACAAAAAATCCCAAAATAAAAAAAAAACCCAACAAAACGCAAAACCCCAAACCTCTAAAAATTGACAACCCATACATTTAAAAAATGATGAAATAAAGTTCAGTGCTGGAACTTTGAGTCATCTGTTTTAAAACTATGGTATAAATTTTTATGTTAAATAAATTCTTGTTTACATAACCTGGAAACAAGAATCTGGTGGAATAGGCTTTTTAAATTGCAGTTTGTTACAAATCATGCAGATACAAGCATACTAATAGGAATAAAAATAGGAATAAAATAACATAGATTACCTCTGCAGTTTTCTGTGAACAGTGTTGTTTCAGGTGAGTTTGCTTGAAGGTCTCTTATTCTCTCATATCCTGTTTCCAGGCTGTTACTACTGCTGGAAGAAAACAAGGTTTTTTTTCTTTCTTTTTTTTTTTTTTTTTCATTTACTCAAACTGTACTTTGAAAAATGGCTTTCTGTACCGAATATGACAGTTTAAGTTTTTCTGCTTTTAAGGTTCTTTTTCATCCTCTGTACCAAAGAGGAGTAGTAATCCATTTAACCTAACATGGTCTCTCAAATACTTTCTACAAAGTCCATTAAGATCTCCTACCTTTGATTTGAGTTCTGCCGATGGCAGCAATTTCAAAAAAGATGGTAACAATTTCAAATGCTTGTTGCTAAATCCATCCGAAGGTATTGTTGGTAGTGAGATGAATAACGATAGTCTGAAGCCACCACAGACGTGCTTCTAGCTAAAGTTAAGGCTGTCGTATGATGTGATGCTTGGCTGTGCATAGCTGTAGGTCACGGTTTAGAGCTGTATTTTTATGCCTGTAGAGTGCTAAAAATAACTACGTTGCTTTTATCATCAAACTAAACTTTCAGGCCGTTGAGATGCTGGAAGACTTTTCTCCCATTCGAGGGGGACCAGGCTGTTCTACTGTCATTTTTAAACAGCTAAGAATAGTCTTTCTTTAGTAAAGATCATCTAAAGCCTTTGTTAAGTGTTGACAAAAACGGGCTATTTGACAGTTGCTCAGGATTTTGTTGCGATATTAAATACTTCTTGCTATTAAATACTTCCAGATGAATTTCATCAATCTCACGGTACTACACTTTTTCATTATTTTGCATAGCTCTTGGCATTTTTAATTAACATTTTTAAATGTGTTTAAAGAAGCCAGGCTGTAACACCTATGGTGTGCCATGAAAGACACATTAATCTAATTAAAGGAACAGGATGAAAAAGAGATGCAAATTGAGGTCAAACTGATCTAAAAAGCCCAGAATTGTAAGTCTTACCGTAGACTTTGCTTCTTTCTCAACTGGCTGTCAGTTGCCTGCTCCCTCTTCCTTGATGAATATTTTGAGTAGATCCATTCTTAAGATTCATTTTCAGTGATGGCCTCGTGCACACTAAAGGTCGCTGAAGCAGCCATTTTCCATTCCACTTATCTGGTCTCTTCCTATTAATCTAAACAGTAGCCATGGTATATGAAATGCCTTCTCTTCTGCTCTTCCTTCTTCTAATGACTGTCTTCCCTCCTGTAAGTATTTTTCATTCCTACTTTTTTTGCCTCCGCTGGCATGTTGAACTATTGGGAGAACAAGGGTTCTGTAAATTTGTTCTAGATGTCATACAACATAAAGGATGACGTGTGTGGCCGTTATTAAAGCTGATATTACTTATACATTGGAAAAATTCAAATGTCAGTATTAATCCTCTTCAACTGAAAGGTTTTCACATTGCATTGTATGTGGTACTATGAAAAAGGAAGGGAGCTAGGTTTATAATGACAGAAGTGTCCTGACAGATTTTCAGATGAAATTAAAACGCCCCTTGCCACCTCCTTTATAGCACAGTTAACATGTCATCACTTTTTTTTCCACTGTATCAAATCAGAAAGTAAACTGCTGTACAGAATGAAGCCTTTGTAGTGTCTTTGCAAATTAAGGAGATGCATACTGGAAGGTGTACAAATTAATTAAATGAGAAACCTACAACAGTTTGGTTTGGTTGGTTTTTTTTTAACCTCATCTTTGGTTGTGTGATCAAATTTTCTGGGGCAGGACACTGATATATTTCTTCCTGTTGGGAGGAGAACATTTAAGCTGAAAATTTGTATTGCTTTTAGTTTTGTATGCACTTCAGATCCATATTCAGGAAGAGATGACTGTGTGAGGCTGGTGTGGGGAACTAGAACTTCAGTGTAGAGCAGTATTTTATGCAGTTGCTCGCCAGTGGTTAATCCTGGGAACTTTGGGGAGAGTTACAGTTCCATACGACTATCCCGAAATATACTCATGGTTCTGCAGTGCTGTGTTGGGATGAAAGTTTGGGCTTGATTTTGGCTGATAGTGGGTCAGCTCTCTGAAGGCATTACTGAGTTTGTCTTTATTTGTAACTAGAGTTATTGTTATGATTTGTTATGCTAACTGGGGGGATGGGGAGGTTATATTTTTATTCCCCTCATTAATTTTTAGGCAGTTTCTAAAATTACAGTAATAAAATTACAAATGATATGAAGTCTGTACTGCCTTTAGGTTCTTGCCTTTTTTTTTCCCTTTTTTTTTAATGTTCTCTCCTCAACATTCATCTAGCAACCTTGCACCTTCCTTCAGTCTGTAAATTTTTGTAACTTCCAGATGCTGGGTTTTTGAAAGTGATTTATGGTCTTAAGCTTCTGAATCTCTCTTATTTTTGGCACTTCATTTTATTACTCACTTCTGTAAATTTTCTAGAAGTTTCAGTCCCAGCGCTTTTGCTTTCTTACTGTAGCATATAAAAACTGTGTTTTTAGAGTTTTAATTTCCCTTTTCTGATTTTTTTCTTTATTGTTATTAGTGACTAAACCATAACACTAGTGTCATAATGATGAGTAATTTTTCCCTTTTTTAATAAGCCATAATTTACTCTGCCACTGCAGCAGAGCAGTTGTTTGCTAATTGATTTTTTTCCTGTAAATTGACCCTAATTGTGTGTGTAATATAAAATGTAAATTGAAGAGCCTTTGTATTTTTTTTAACTTTCCTTCAACCTTACTTTGTTTTCCTAATTTTTGAGGCAAAGAATGTAATGAATTCCTAACACACCTATTTACTTCTATAATTTAGTAATTTTCTTTGAAATTTCTCCTCTTATTTAGGTAAAACAGGGTGTATTTTCACGTAAACATTTCTTATGCTTTCTCTTCCATTAACCATTCCTTTTTCTGTAGCATATTTTAGGCTTGTTTTCTGATGCTGTTGTCAAATTGAACTGAGGGATGATCAAGAGTTGCTGGTGCCAAAGTGCAGATTTCCTTTTATAAATCATTCAGACAATTTTAGTGGTCTTTCCTTTCTTGCTATGGCAGGTCCAGGTTGATCAGCAAAGAGCCTTATTCCAAAACAATAGCCTTATAAGAACACATGCTAACTGAAAATTGATTGGGTAAATAATTAATAATAAATTGATTGGGTAAGTAATAAGGGTGGCAGCCAGTAGATAAAATGGGATCTCTTTCCTTGCATCCCTGTGTAAGACATGCAGGTTATTTATTTTTATTTTAAAATGTCTAGGTACAGAACAGACTTTTAAAAAAACCTTGGTGATAGCTTATTTTCATCCTGTAAGCTTTTTGGTACCAAAAATACATATTCCAAATTGTCAGTATTTTCCTCTTTCTCCCATAGTCTTTTCCACTCAGTCCCTAGTAAATGGTGGAAAATACAGATGGGGGAAATATCAAACAGATTTACTTCTTGAATTAATTGCCAATTCTACCAGTTCACAAAAGTGTTTCTCACTTAGGCAGTTGGCTGGGAGACTGCATAACCTGGTTGTGGAGATGTTGGAGGAGGGGAGGAGAAAAGAAGAACTCTTTTTCCTTTTCTTAAGAGAGTGCTAAATACTTTTTCTAGCAACTCCATAAGCAATAACTAAATGATTGTATCACACTATGTGTATGGTCCCCACATATTACTACAGCTGTGTAATGTAGAGACTCCTGTACTTCTTGGAAGCCTTTTTCAGAAATAACAATAGTAATGGAGGCCTGTGGAGAAGCTCTGGTTGCATGGAGCTGGAGGTATTGACTTGTGTCTCTGCCTTCAGATCACATGAAGAATAAATGCTTCACCTTAGAGTGGTCAACTAGAGCTGGGCAATCTAACATAGAGGTTTGCATGGCAGAGCTCATGCGTAAGGAGGTTGTTAAACTTTTCTGTCAGTACAGGTGAGTGAAGACAAGCACACACGGAACGATGGAACAATCTGCTTTGCTGTGGGGATGATTTCTTATGGGGTAGGGTGGTTATATTTATTTTCCCCATGGCTTTTAAGCTGTGCTGCTTTCATGATATTTGGCTTACAAATACAGCAATGAGGAATCGTTGGGGTAGCTTAACTTACTTTCCCATAGTTATTTGAGTATACAAACTAAGCATAATTTACATGAAATTACTCTAGAAGAGATGAATATGGAGGTTCCCTGCTGGCTTTGGTAAACTTAGATGCAGCCTCTAATTTAGAAACTGATCTTCATAATGACTGACTCTGTGGATCACCAGTAAGAATAACGAGCATGCCCTAGTGCATGTGGTGGAACAGTTTCTACTGGGGTCATGTGCTCTGTTTATTTTATTTTCTTTTGCCCTTAAAATAAATTAAATATGAGGCATTGTTCCATTTACTGCCTGATTCATTCTGCTTAGTAGAAGGCATATTTAGGGAGTCTATTACTAGGTCTTACTTGACTTGAGGGGAAAGGAGTGTCAATTTGGTGTGGTATTAGTATGTGTCATCTTTAAAGAGCTTCTCTGAAGACAGTGCTGCATCCATGGTGGCAGTTAAGTTCTGGGTATGTTTTGTCCTGAAGAGTTGTATCTAAACCTGGTGCTTTCTGTGAGTACCCTCTGTTTCAAAGTGGTTTATGGTGTGAAGGTGTGGAAGACTAGTTCACGGTTCTGATCTCTAACCTGAAAGTGGCTGGTACTCAAAATGCCTCATCTGTTCTAGTGGTTCCTCTTTTGCCTCTTACCATTGTGAGGGGGAACTTGGCATTTAAGATACTCTGGAATCAATTAACTGGTGTGAGGCTGCAAAGATTTAGCATTTGCTTAAGTTAGAAATGTTGCTTGCTTTTAAAGTTCTTCAGGGTTAAAACCTCTGAATCTCTCCTTGTTAATATTCTTACAGCTCTCTATGTTCCCAACTAGAAGTCCTCAGCTCTATGTTAAAGCCATAAAACAACTACAGAGTAAGAATATGTATGTATTGTGATATAAGTACAACAGACAACACAGGGATTTAAGTAGCTGAAACTTACCCCAGGGAAACAGAATGAGTGCACCTGAGATGCATGTTCTGAGGGTGCTGAATATACCTGGATTTTAGATTTGTTGATACGATGGCAAGGCATAACTCCAAAGTGGAGTTCTTGAAGAATAAGAGTTAGGTGGTTTTGTGGATGTTTATAGAAAACTCCCTCTAGTATAAACAGTAGCATTAGAGAAAACTGGATTCTTACTTGAAAATCATCATAACTAACCTTAATACCAGCTACTTTAGAAGATGGGGCTGTTTAAGGCAAGGTAATATTTCTTAGCTAAAAAGAGGTGACAGAAGATGTTTATTTTACCCTGTCTGATGCTTTCTGAAATCTCTTGACTTTTTTTTTTAAAAAAACTAAGTAAAATAATCTCTTTAGATAGGCACCTTAGCTATCTGCATGATATCTAGTTAAGTTTAAGTTTACATTAAGTAAATTTTACGTTTTACATTACCTTTCAATGCTACTGTAATAAATAATTTGCTGTAATGCAGAAGGTATATTCTTGAAACAGAGTTACCTTTCTTGCAAAATCTGAAATTCTCACGAGGAATACAAGTTCTCGAGGGATCAGCTGTTATTCCAGTGTAGTGTTTTCTTGTAAACAAGTATTGTTCTGTAACTGTATTCTGGGAGAAAAAAGCTGCAAATCCAAGTCAGTTCCAAGTACAGCAAGAAGACTTGAGTCTTAACGTACATGTCTTAACATCACGTATGCAAAGTAATTTCCTAAACTGACAACAAGGTCCTATAATAAAAAAGTGGTTTAGTTAGTCCTGGAGCTACAGTAGTACAGTCCTGGAGAGTAGCACAGCTACTACTGTGACTACAAATTCAGTACTTACTGACCCTGATCAAGTGTTCTCTTGGACAGCACACTTTCTTGTGGTCAGAAAGCCAGTTTGAGAAGTTGTTGATGCTGAACAGCAGTTCTATCTCACGTCTTCATGTGTTGTGGAGTCCAGTTCTTTGAAGCCCAGCAGTTCATCCCAGTTTCCCCCATTGGCATAAAATCACAAAGCAGTAGACAGTAAATTTCAGCATGTTTAATCCTGCCATTTACGGTTGTTATTTTAACTGTGGGTAAGGTGGAAGATGGAAGGTCTTACAGAGCTGCTGGTTTGACGTAGAAGTATTTCTGAGATGTTGAGTTTACATAGTCTATCAAAATTCAAATGTTTGTATTTAAGTTTTTCAGGATTTTGCAAAGTGTTTTTAGTGCGCTCCCTCTTTCTCTCCCAGATAGTTAAGGTTTTAAAACAGGAGCTCTGAATAACTTCTGTGAGGAGGAGCAGTGTGAGCCTTTAAGATGCCCGTATATGAAGACTTATCGCTAAATCTAGCTCTCTTGAGTGGAAAAAGGCATGCACCTCATTGATTATTAAATTCTTAAAATAATCTGTAAATCACTTCATAAAATCTGTGTTTTAATATTTAATAGATTCCACTTGTTCTGAATTCAATTACTAATCTGTTTTTGTGACTGAAACATTGCGGTTTTTGAATGGCAGTACATTATTTCTTTAAAGTTAGTGTATTTCTGCAAGTAAGACCAGTCTTCTTAAAAGTATGGAACACCAGCTGCCAGTTAAAAGGAAAGTAATTTTTAGTATGTCCTTCAGTAAACCCAGTGGAAGGTTATTTACTGTCATGGCAAATGTTCAGTTATGTAAAGTGTCACATTATTTTAGTTTCAGAAAAGAGGCTTTGAAACATTCTACTGTATATATTGTACTAAAATTGTACGGTAAAATATTGTTCTATATGCTATAAGGCCAAGTGCTTTTTCAAGTGATCCCATACCCAAAATCCCTAAGTAGGTGGACAACTTGTCTGTGTGATAGAGGCCATGACTTAGGTCACAAGTTCTTCTCTTGTGATCTGTGAAATGAGTGACACAAGTGTTATGTTCAACTCCCAGTCCCATGTGAACAGGGGTTTTAATGTCAAATGAACCAGAACATAAATAACCAAAAAGTACATCTATAAGGATTATTTTTTAAAAAGATAGAGCACTTTGCTTTTTCAGTTGTTTGTCTCTAAGGTAGAAATGTTCATGACCTTGAATATGAGCTTCTACTCCAAAATGAAGTAGTTGATAGAAAATTATCTGAAATTGGATAAGCAAGCATTTTAATCCTTGGAATGTCATTACATACCTGAATGTTTTCTTTATACAATCAGGTTTGCTGAGTAAGCAGTGTTATTTTTCCAGGGAATAAGACAGTATCTGTTTATTGAATAAGGCTTTTTTTGAGCATTGCTTCTAGAGACATTAACTGTCTTCAGTGTATGTATTGGCATTGTCATATACGTGATTGAAAAGAGCCACGTACGTTACTTGTCACAGTTGTGGTTGAGATTGGGCAATTGATTCTATTTTTGATAACTGAGTGTATGCAAAAATGCTTTCGTTAATTTTTCAAATGCTCAAAAACAAAATTTTCCCAAGTGTGCTCTGCGATGATGGTCTTGTTGACTTGTTAGAGGTCATTCTATAGCTTGAAGAAAAGGAAGACCTTTCTCTAGCTGAATTTATTTATAGAAAGCACCCTCAGTGTATTTGAGAGCATTTACAATTGGATGTGTGAACAATTTTTGGTGTTAAACTGTGTTTCCCTTCTAGTAATTCCCCTGAAGTGGCAGCTGTATGTAATTTTATGTTTATCACACTGAATTTAAACCCAAATAAGAAGTACTTTTTAAAAAATACGTCCAAATCAAGTGCTCAAAATTAGTTTAAGTAGTCATACGTGCCCCTATCAGTCACAACTTCAGAAAAACGTTGTAGTGGTTGAACCACATAGTAAGGAGTAAGGAAAGTATCCCGTTATCTCATAATAAACAGTGTTAATTCTCTTCCAAAAAGAGGCATGCCCTGTACCTCCTTTTTACCTGTGTAGAAAGCTTCTACTGCCACTGCTTGTCAGGCTCAAAGTTCCCATGTCTGCTACTTCTCACAATATTTTCCAAAATAGCTATGTCTTGAGATGTGTTGACCTTCATAGGCAGCTGTTGTGTTTTACAGATGCTAGGACGTATCAGGAATTACTTGTTGTTGAGAGGTATTACTGAATGATGGTGTTCTCAGTGCTTTAGAGTTCTGTCTGACTTCCTCCACTTACGGTGGCACAATGTCATGCGTTTGCAGGTTCAGCCACAGAAATCTGGGCAGTTTTGAGGAGGAAACATGATCTTGACTTGAACAAGATCCCTGTTTTCAAATGAAGGGGAAAGAAGAAAAACCAGAACATCTAAAGTCCCTTGCATTTCCTTAAACTGATGACTTTCAATTTTCAGCAATTGTATTAGATCACAAAAATGCTTTTTACTGCCTCTTAATTTGGTAAAATTCTGAACATTTCATATGTGCATCTGAAAGCCAATGTTTTAATGTATTTGGGGGATCGAAATACCTGGGGGAGCCTAAAAGTAGGTGAGCACCAAGGCTGGAATCTGGAAAGCCTGAAGCTATAACAGGGCAGGTGTACTGAAACGTGAGTTTTCACTGTGTCAGAGTGAATAGAAATGGGGAAGAAATAACTGGTGCATCGGACAGACACACGCTTTGTAAGTAGAATCCATAAAATCCCCTTCATTAGCGTTGTCCTTTCCTAGCCTGGAATGGATTTGAATTTTCTCAATCTTGTCATTCCTCTGCTGTCAGCAAATGTTTGTTGAAACTCATTAGAAAAATATTCCATCTGGTTTTGTTTGTACAGGTATATACAGGATGATATCTTCTACTGATGGTTTATTAATGATTACTTGAAAGCTTTATATTGTTCTGGTGACTTAGGAAAGGGCCAGAGGGCACAAAATAATGATTTTTTTATTATTATTTATGTTTTACATTTTGCTTAAAAAATAACATTACTCTTTAAGCTTTTTATTTTATTAAAGCTGCAAAGTTCAGCTTTTAAGCATTGAGAAATGATGTAATGAAGGTTGTTTGTTCATTTCATATCCCTGTACACAGTTTTCTAATTGTATCTGATTTTCCCCAGGACTGTAGCCCGATTCAGTACATCGAGTGAGCAATGTTCATCCTTAATGACTGGCAATTATATAATTTTTTTATTCATTGTGTAGCCTGAGGTCTATTTACTGCGTGCTGTTTTCTGAAGACAGAAAACCTAATATCTGAAAGGAAATACCCAAATATCCAACCAAAGAAATTAACGTATTCTCACAAGTCACTGAGGTCATGCTGTCCTCGTTTTCCCGGAGCTGTACAGGCAAAGGTCAAAAGCATGTGCATACTTCTTTGAGCCACTGTTGAACTGCTTAATACTCCATCTCCAGGAGTATTTAGTTGAATATATCTGGTATTAGATAAACCTGTTTCTTATCTGACTTAAGCTGGTGCTTAAAATCTGATGCTTCTGCAAGGTCTTTACAGCAAATGAGGGGCACGGTCCTACCTTTCTCACCCTTAGCCCCTGCCCCTCAGTGGAAGGTTTTTATTGAAGGGATTTGCTTGGTCTTTCTCAGGGCTTTGACAGTTGAGTGGTACCTGCTTCTCCAAGACTGCATTTGCTGTTTTAATCTTTTAATTGTTGAGGCTTTTCTAATTGTTGAGGACTGAAGGACAACTTGTATTTACTGCATAAGCAGGTTTTGTTGTCAAAGGTATGTGTCTAGTGCACTTGGTGAGGCTGCAGTCTTGTGCAAACAAAAAATAATTGGTTGTATCACTAAAACCTGTATAGGATGTGCAAACAATGCTGCCAAATTGTATGTTCAGGTCTGTTGTGGAGTGTTCCCCATCCTGGGGTCTCAAAAGGGTTAGGGTGACAAAACTGTTGTACTCTGCCTGTAGGCAGCTGGTGCTCATGTGGTGATTGTGCAGATGCCTGTGGTCCTGTTGAACCCTGCATTAAGAGATACTTGAGATCTAGGGAAAAATCACCATAACTTTATGCCTAAAATACTGTTAAAATAGGATAAGAAGCTTTTTCTTGCTTTGTTGCCAGCAGTAGGTGATAAATAGGTATTTCCTATAGGAGGAAATAATGAGTGATATGAATGAGTAGTCTATAGCAGAGCTGAGCTGGCGCAGGGTTTGGCTTGTCAGAGAAGATGGGTGCTCTGTGCCATGAAGATACTGTGACTTAATCTATGATGAGAGCTGTGTGACACAGTGCTGTGTTAAAAATATCTTGTTGTTTTCAGCTTAATTGTCTTCGGAGTGTTCTTTATTCTTTCAGTCAATACATACTTCCGCAGCAGTATTCTTTTTTTAAAATGTCTCAAAGATGCAGCTACTGAGAAACAGATTAGCTCTGAACTGTGTACCAAAAGTTTGCACTGGGCCCAGAGCTTTAATGCAAACCCATAGTTTTGACTTCTAGTTTGTATTTTTATTACAAAAAAAAAAGACAAAAAGAGGGAGCTTTCAATGCGTCCAAAACTCTCATATGTTCAAGTTGGTTAATGATTTAATAATCATACAATCATTGTACATGTGCCACTTTATTCTCTAGTGGTTTTCTTCATAGTTTATGTATAAGAGGAAAATTTTTTTATCCCATTTCATTCTTTTTATGTCATGGATAGACTTTGTCTTGTGTGTAATAAATTTCAAAAAAAATCACTGATGGGGTGATTGTGTTTATTTTTTTTTTTCCCTTGCCTGCCATCATTCCTTGGCTTAAAGACAAAAGTTTTCTTTTGTTAAAGCAGTGAGATGATTATGTTTATTTATGTCTACTTCTCCTGTCTCCAGAGAATTATGCAAGAATTGCATGTGTTTTTTTAATTGCATTGTGTCAAGATTTGGTGCAACAGAGCTGTTTCAGGAATCCAGGAAGAAACTGTGGACTTTCATTAGGAGAGAAAATCATAGCTATTAAAAACTTAAAGGATGTTATTTTGGGAGCTCAATCTCTTTGAATAAAAAGATTTAATGTGACACTTTCCCCAGGCCAGTATCTAGCTATAGAGAAAAAAATGTATTTCTGAAGTTGGTTCATTGAAGTAGTTAGTGCATGACGTAGAGACTCTGAACTTAGTATAGAATGCTGTCATTCCCAGAGATATCCATGACTGTTAGATTAGGAAGCATTTATTGATTTGTCATTTCTTTCCTCTTCAGACTGCCATTCACAGAGAATGTTGGAACTGAATATGCTGAAAAATACGGACAAGCAGAGATCCAGGAGCTAGATGTAGTTGGAAATGATCAGCTTGTCTATAAACCAGGTAAAAAATAAATACATATATGTAGTTATTTATATTCCCAGTATAAACTGAAATATACCTGTCCTTTTCCACCCTGTGGTCTTTCTACCTGTCTTCTCTCTGAAACAAAACTATGAAACCTTATACTGTATTTCTTGTTTGTTTGTATGTGTGTTTGTATTAAAAAGTAAGCACCTTATTTTCTGGAAACCACAATGTATAATGCTGTTGCATAGTTATATGTGCATAGATCTGGTTTATTGTAGATATATGATTGAAATGTGCCTGCAAGGAAAAGGTACTGCTAATTGGATTCATGATTTCATTCTGTTTTCCCACTTTCTATCCATGTTATTTCTTTGTATATTTGATGGTTGGTTTGAACTACCTTTAGAGAGAAATTTGATTGCACTTCTTTCCTGGGAGCTCTGGTAAAAGCAGTATGAGGCTGACTCACTTGTCAGGACAGCTCAGCTTCAAACTCTTACTGTGCCTCTTAATTTCCAAATTTGTTAATGTAGCAGATTTCCCAAGAAAAGGATGTTTATGTGTTTTGTCTGTTCTGTGTGTCATTCTCTGTAATGCTTTTTTTGTATTCCTTTGCCTGATATACCAAAATTTGACAAGCAAAAAAAAATTCCAGAAATTACTGTCCATGCTTCTGCAGATGGTATGACCTCTGGAACTTAGGTAGGTGCTGGAGCCATTGGTTGGGTCTACTGTCATCTGAGAGGCAGTAAATGCAATTGGTTCATCCAGAATGTGCAGTGCATCAAACATCTGTCCTAACTACAAAATACAATCTCTTCTTCACTAGACATTACACAAAATTTATGAGAAAGGAGGAGGTACTGAAAGATGAAAATGGGTGAATAAAAGGACTGAAGAAGTTTCAAATGTTGTAGTTCAGGAATGTAATGTTCCCTAGTTTTTCATGTGCTATCCTAGTGAAAGAAGGCCAGCAATGAGTTGATTAAGTGTTTCTTAGCTTAGGTGTTTCTTTAAAAGTATAGTGGTATTGATTAATTCAATGAAATAGCGTAAACTTTAATGTCCTTCAGCTATTAAATCAGAATTCTGATGAAGGTAGGCTAGCAACTTAATTTAGCAGCACTGGTGGCCTGCTTGATTTTGGATGGAATTATTGCTAGCAGTGTTCTTCCTGTAAAAGAAACAGGGTTATGCTTTAGGCTTGTTAAGAAATATTTCTGCGTAGTCATCCCAGTACTTTATTTTATAAATCCCTGTTTCCTCTTGGTCTACCCTAAAATGTTTGTCCTTTAAGTTCATAGCTTCTAATATTTGTTTTTGCCTTCCAATTGTAACTTACTTAAACAGCATCTACTTAGCAACAACCTAAAGAAATTACAAAAAATATTAGTATATGTATACTCTATTATTATTAATCTACTAAACTATTAGATGTCTTCCTCAGTCCGTTTTTCACCCCCTCTTCCTCTTCTTTGTCTGTGTCATGATCTGGAGTCTTGGTTGCTTCAGGAGCTGTTTGGTGTGCTGTTGATGACTCCTCTGTCCAAGGCTTCGCTCCCAGCTGTGTGTGATCCAGTGGGGGACTCTCAGCAGACTGGACAGTGGTGGGACTGGAAGATCCCCGTGGCATTCTGAGGCTGAGCTGCTAAATCCCACGTAGATGTAGAATAGCACAGAAACTTGAGAAAATCCTGTTCTTATTGATGTCAGCTTTGACTTATGGGCAGATTCATGAATATTATGTTAGGATAATACAATAAAGAAGCTCAGTGAGTGAGCAGGAGACTTGTAGTGTTGATTTTATGGATTACAGGTGTGTATGTTGTTAATGAGATTGCTGTTCTCAAATGGCAGTATGCAGATTTTGAGGGCTCCAAGACCCATTTGTGACAGCTGTATCAGTCTGGAAGCCCATGTTCTATTTAAAAACATGAAAAACTGGCATAAATGGTCAAGACCAAAATGATCTAGATAATTTATCTAGACCAGCCCCAGGACTCCTAGCTCTGTGGAGTACAGCTGTAGACAAGAAATGACTGAAGAGTTTTACTCTTAAGAAAACTTATAAAATCCTTAGTAATTCCCCCTGCACTGTCTTTTTTTTTTTCTTTTTTTTTTTTCTAAAGGATACCATTATTTTCATGCAGCTTTGTGGATGGCAGGGTTTTTTCCTCTTCTATCTTTATTATTTTCACACCATCAGATGGATCTCATTTGAGGGTCTTCTAGGTTCCGGGTGAAGTAATTGCTTACAGAGAAGAAGCAATATAAACATTGTCTCTGATTAGATTTCTGAAATACAAAAAAACCCTTAAGATACAGAGTTCCGTAAATGTTTGGGATTCAGAACAGATACATTCTAGAAAACTTAATCATTGTACCCATTTTCACCCAAAAAACTTTTGTGTTCAAAATATGTGCAAATTGAAGAGGGTTGCAACGGAGAAGAGAAGCCTCACGAGCAAACCCTAATTACTTGTGGTATTTTCTTAGGAATTTTGATGTTACCTGGGGGCATCCTTCAGCAGTCAGCACTTCAAGACCCAGAAAACTGTCAGCTTGTTCTCAGTCAGGAAGGATAATTGCTTTGCCCAGGCTCTGGATTAAGCTCCTCAGACCTCAGTCAGCAGCAACTTTGTGTGTTTTGTGTTATGACTGTAGTAGTGTGACTTACTGTGCAGTCCTTGTGCTTTGTGGCTCAGGTAGGGGCCTGGTTGTTTCCTGGGGCTTTCCTTTCCCATGAGCTTCCTTGCTAACTGTAATCACTTCATGTGCTTGTAGCTCAGCAGTAGGATGATCAGTGTCATAGTAAGCATCTCATCTGACTTGCCTAACCAGTACTTTTAAGTATTTTATTTTTTTAAGCATCTCATTTTAATTTGCATAGTGGCAGATACCAAGATCCAGCTGCACAATCGCAGAACTGGTCAGAATTGTAGAATCACAGAATTTTCTAGGTTGGAAGGGACCTTTAAGATCATCTAGTCCAGCCATCAACCTAACTGTGATGAAAGCCATCACTAAACCATGTCTCTAAAGTCCAAGGTGTGTGTCTGAGCATCAGGTCTTACAAAGGTGTGTGTTGGCTGGATTTGTTGTCCCGGTCTTAATAATGTTATGCAGAAAACAGAAACAATTGAAATCGTGAAACTTTGTGCCTTTCTTGGTGAACAGTCTGTAGTCCCATATCTCCTTCAATCTCTGTATGTCTCTGTATTTGCTGAAGTGATCTGTTTTTCTAAAGACCAGTTCTCATTCTGGGATTCATTACATAAACATCAATGAAAAAAAAGAGATATACAAAATTCATTAAATTGGTCTGATTCTTCAGCAGGTACATGAATACTGGTGGTTGTTTATTTGTTTCCAGTTTATTCCTTTCTATTTTTAAAATAAAATTCTTAATTGAATTTTAGGTTAATTATTTCTTATTAATACACTAGGTTTTTACTGAGTTCGAAAAGCTTAAATTTGAATCCTACCATTTAAACTTTTTAATACCTCCTTTTTTATAAGCACTATTAAAGGACTATTTCTGTCTGCTGTTGTGTAAGACATTTATCAAAATTGCAACTGTTACATGGAAAAGCTGCTAAAGGTGGAAAGGCTTTAGTGCTTTAGCAGGAATATGCTGACAGCAGGATCTTTTCCCCAGCAGCTTGAGATTTCTTCCAGCATTGGTCAAACCATGCAAAGCTCCTGATGTCTCAGTAGTGACATGTTTGTGCCAGAGGGAAACCAGTCAGCCTTTGTACAGTGTTGCTGTGACAGAATGCTATATATAAAATTTCCTGGGGGAATATATTTAGAAACTTGACCAAAAGTGTTTTAAAAAGGACAGTTAATATTTTCCAGGGATGCTAATATTAAATTCTGTTTCGTGTGTGTTTAGTAGTGTGAAGTAAATCACTGTGCAATGGTAACCTGTAACTGTTGCATTACACAGAATCTGTTGGAGAGTGTGGCTTTTTTTTTTTTTTCAGTGCTTTATGAAACTATCTTAATGAACTCTTTGGCTTTTGGTGGTTTGTTTTAATGTGAATAACTTATTTTGTATTCTAAGGCACTTTAAGACAATTTGGGGGGTTGGAGCATATTCAGGTATGGTACAGAGACAAAAGAAATTCTTCCACCTGCTTCACTGCTGAACAAGATTTTTAGTAACCCTCCAAAAGGAAGCTATAAATGGGTAGTCAGTTATTTAGTTTATAGACTTTATTTTACAGGAAATATTTCCTTTATAAAAAGAATACTAGATGTTTTTACCACTACCATATGTATTTCTTATAGTTTCTATTATTTTTATGCAAATAAGTCAATTTCACTGTAATACCTGGTGAAACCCATTTGAAATAAAAAGCATTTCCACTTTTGATTTCAGTACAGTAGGTTTTTTTAGCCAAATTGTTTAGTTGTAACTTGCGAAATTGTCGGTTACCAAAGCCTTGTCTTGGTTTTTGCCTTCTACACCTGCCTCCACACCTGCTCAGCTGCTCTTATGCTTTTCATGGTCAAACCAAGAGCAGGCTGCTTAGCAGAAATTCATGGTCACAGAGTCATAGAATGGGTTGTGTTGGAAAGGGACCTTAAAGATCATCTAGTTCCAATCCCCCAGCAATGGGCAGGGACACCTCCCATTAGACCAGGAAGCACTGTAAAATTTTTGTCATGTATTTCCCAGTGCTAACAGTGACTAACTCTTGCCAAGAGGCTACAGAATGTAGCATCGCATTAAAAGATCATCATGATAGTTACCAAGCTTGTTTTAAATGTCAATTGCTAGAAATACTCATAAGTATGTGATTCAAATTTGGTAGAAGTTAGGCTTCCACGTACTGTGATCATATTCTCCTACTGGTCTTTCCCTTTCTGTATTGAAATAACTTCCTCTTGGTTATTTTTATGCTTAGATACTTCATTGTCTGAGCCTGAATCAAGTGATTTGACTTCTATACCACTAGTGAACCAGAAATGTGTGGATATGCCTGTAGTCAAACACAGGGAAGAGGTAATTTCATTGTACTTTCTCTCATTATGGAATAAAGCTGAAAATTGTATTCTGTTTGATTTTGTTGGGTTTTTGTTTTGGTTTCGTTTGTTTTCAGAAGGAAACTTCTGTTCCTGTTTTAAGTATTGTACAAAACCTTGGTTTATTGTACAAAATCATTGCAAAAAAGTTCTTTTTATCCAATGAAGGAAAAAAGATTACTATTATATTTTATATAAATACCTGTAAAACAGGAGGTACGTAAGGAAGTGTGTGCCCATGTTCTTTTCTGTGATCTTCTGATGCGTTTGAGGAATCCAGTTACCTACAGATGCCTACAAGATGATAGAAAATATATCAGAATGTTTTGCAGAGATTTGATGTGTGGCCTGGAAACTATTGATATTTCAAATCTTTTTGAAATCTGTTTTGAGTTGTTTTGTAGACTTACAAGTTTTCTTGCAAAATCGTTTCAGATAGTGTCTCTGATAGAAAGCAATTCAGTTGTGATTATACACGGAGCAACTGGCAGCGGTAAGAGTTCACAGGTTCCACAGTATATTTTGGATTATTGCATTAAGCAATCTATCTACTGCAACATTGCTGTTACCCAGCCTCGAAAAATTGGTGCCAGCAGCATTGCCAAGTGGGTTAGCAAGCAACGATCGTGGACTCTAGGTGGACTTGTAGGATACCAGGTAAAAGAAAACTTTAAATTTTATTTAAAAATACATTTTAAAGTACTGTATCTTCTTCCTTGATCGTATCTAGCATACTGAAGAAATGTTAGAGAATCTGCTTTTAAAGTGGAAATGCAGGTTTCTAGTTGTGAAACATTCATAGTTAAATGTTTAAGGTTTTAAAGTTAAACAACTATAAATGAGTATATATATATAAAAATGAATATATATATATATATAAATGGAGTGAGACTCCAACAGAAATGTTTGTCTGCATTCTGGTAATTGGACACATCTATATTATTATTGAAATTGTTGCAGGAGAGCTATATTTTTGTCACTTTTCCTTTAAACTCCTAAATTAACATACTTTGATTGACTTTGCTACATTTACCAGTCAGCTGTGTCAAAACTTTCATACATTTATGGCCAGACTGTTTTGTTAATGTCCTGCTGTTTCTTCTGAGCATATGAAGAAATTGAACTAGTTTTTTCTCATAAATCTACCTTCTCCTTTTGTTTTGTCAAACTCTGCTTCAAACTCAGTTCTATCCCTCCATTTATAAAATGATGCCACTTTCATCTTTTAATCAGATACTGGTGCTTTAATCAGCTCTTTGTCAGTAACCACAATAAACTGCTGTGATCATTGTTTCACTGATGGTTTGACAATAGCTGTCTCTGGACTGGCCTCTCTGGGTCCTAAGGTCAGTGGGTTCATGCTGGTATTGATGGTGAGAGGATGTTTATGCAGAGTTGTATGCTTCTGGAATCCTTTGCTGGGAGGAAAACATCCTTTATTTTGTAAACTTCTGGGGTTTTTAATGTCTCCCAAAGAAAATGTTTGCTTTTTGAGTTTGCTTGAGATTCTGTGATTTAAAAATGCATTTGTACAGAGGCTTTTACAACTTTGAATTAATAATTCTTATGGGTTTACATTGTATTTCGTTTTGGAGTTTTTTCAGATGTATAATTTCTGTAAATACATTAACTATTGGTTCCCATCTATATTTTCTCAACTGTGTCAGGTAAGCTTAGAGAACATTTCCACAAAGGATACAAGATTGCTGTACATGACAACTGGAGTTCTCCTTCAGAAAATAGCTAGTGCCAAAAGCCTGGATGTATTCACACACATTTTCGTTGACGAAGTAAGTTGGTGGAAATAAATTTAAAATTCACGTTAAAACCCCTTTTTTTTTGCCTCTCTTACAATGCTAGAGACAGAAAAAAGCGGGTGTCAATTTGTAAAGATGCTTTGTGGAAGTTTTCACAGCAAACTGTTCTTGTCTCAGTGTTCCTTTTGAGCAGTGAAGTTTAGAGTGTGGGGGTGATGTGTGGGATTGCTAAGCTTTTGGTAAAAACGCCTTGAAATGTTTTCTGAAATCTACTGCCTGGATTTCAAGAACCTTTCTGACTAGGGCTATGAGGAGGAAGCATCTGGTTTTTATTCTCTTTGTTATTACTTAGGACAGCCTTACTTAGGCTTTAGTTTTCAGGGATGTCCTGAAAAATAAGAGAGCCCTCTGAAAATTCTCTAGCCAGATTTGAAGTCTACTTGTGTGAATTCATCATTATTGCTGTCACTTCCCTAAAAAGCTAAAGAAAATATACTTGTAGGATATTTTTTTTAAATTTGTGTATTTTTATGTGGGTTTATGGTTATTTTCTGAGCTACTCAACTGTTAAATATAGTCAGATGTGAAATTGTGCTTTCACAAGCCATGGGTGTAAATCACATGAAAAGTGTAGAAGTAAATGTTGGCACAGAAAAGGACTTTTAATGCTGGTTTTCATTTTTATTCCATTACAGTATTGTAGCTAAGAGTGACTTTTGGATATTTGAGAATTTCTTCTTCTATCCAAGAAATTAAATTCTTGGATACCATTAAATCATTACAACAATAATGAAGGCTGTCGTGACTGCACTTGAAATGCAACATTGAAAAACTAGGAAAGATTAAGCAAATAGTCATACTTTTGTGTGGAGAAGCTTTAGGACTTCATTCAAACAGACAAAAAGAAGCAAAAAAAACACCCCCAAATGTTAAAGAATTGTGCCCCTTGTCATGGGGAAGATTTGAGACCACTATAATATATTAGCAGGGTCTTGCAAACCTTGACATTTTTAAGCCTAAGATAAGGAAATGGAGATCTAGATGTAAGATGCAGAAATTTAACAGTAGAAGCTGCTTATGTAGAGAAGTGTTAGATTGTATTAGGTATGCAAACGAATGTGTAAAGTTTTGTGGCCCCTTATGCTGGAGATCATATTTATGCAGAGGTTTGAACAACTTTGTTTGTGTGCTATGATTTGAACTGGTGGTATCAGTTTGTACGGCTCCTTGCTTTCAAGACTGTACATGTGTTTTGCTTCCCCAGCCAAAATTTCACTCCCTCCTGTTCCCCATATGCCACTTTTTTCCCCACATTTACCTCGCAAATTGTGATCTTGACCCAGTAGTAACCATTTTTTGAACATGTCCCCCTGCTCGTTGCTGGGGGGTTGGACTAGGTGCCCTTTAAAGGTCCTTCTCAACCTGAACTCTTCTATGATTTAGCAACCAGATTCTCTCCCCTTCGTTCATAACTGCAAGTCTCAGCCCTGTTAGGGTTCTGCAGGTGTTCAGGAACATACCTAAGCAAACATAGGGCTGGAAATTGTGATTTGTCACAGCAAGACCTTGCTGTCAGCCTGAAAACTGCCTTAACTAAATCTTTTTGGGGCAAAATTGAATATAAATAGATCTTTACATTATGTTAAAATATGCTAATTGCCTTACAGAGAATGAATGTTGACCTTTGAAGGTTGAGCTCTGGAAAAAGCTGCTGAACTTAGTATATTTAAACTCTAAAAAGTCAAGAAAGGGATATTGTTTCCTTGGTAATGTTGATGAGAAGTATTTATTGAACTGCCAGAAAGGAGCAGACAGAAAAGTCAGGTGCTAGGATATATAAAGAATTAAGTGAAAAATAGTATTTTAGAGAGCAGTTGTGTGATCATAGCTAGAAGCCACTGGGAACAAGGAGAGTCTATTCAAGTTGCTTACCTGTGAGACAACCAACATAGTCCCTGCCTGGATCATTTTATGATCTTGCCAGTGCAATTGACTTACCCAATACAATAGCAGAGCTGCTATTGTGAACTCTAATAGAATAGCAGTTAGAGCTCATCATTGGTTTTCTTACCATTATTCTGCAATTTTCATGACTTAAGTGGCATATAATTCTGCACAAGGGGTCAAAGTCGTCTGAAGAGCTGTGTTGGGATTTTAAAATGTGGTTAATACACGTAACCTTAAAAGGTGTGTTTTCTTTGAAAGTGTATTGGTCCAAGTTACAAAAATAAAACATGAAGTGGAGTAGGAAAAAAAGAGATTGTCAAAAAGAGGAGCATGAATTAATGGAAATGAAATTGTACATAATGTCTTCCAGGTGCATGAGCGTACAGAAGAAATGGATTTCTTGCTCTTGATGATCCGTAAGCTGTTGCATGCAAAGTCACCATCTGTAAAGGTAGGTTCAAAGTATATTCTGCTACTTTTTCTTGCAAGAATAAGTTTTTACATGTTTTTGATCTACAAAGGGCATGTTTTAAATAACTTACCTTAAAATGTGTCGTCATTTTTTACTAAAATATTATTTAGTTTGCCACTTTTCATAAGCAAGCAAGCTAAAGGGCATTCTTTTCCTGGCTGCAATAATGTGTTCTGAGCGACTTTTTTTTTCCCTCATGTTAAAATGCATTAGTTTCTAAAGTGTGCTTAAGGCTAAAAAATGCAAGATGGATATTTGACTCGAATTACACATTGGGTATTGAGGGCAGTGCATATCCTTGGTTAAATATGGTAGCATTAACTCTTGAAAATGCTGAGCTTTTTTTCAAATGGGAAAAATCGTTTATTTTTCCATATTTGGAAAAATAACAAAATCCAGGAATGCTATTTTGTAATTTCTGGGAGTAAAGTGTGGCTGAGATTTTTCTCTGCAGTTCAGGAAATCATGCTTTGTACTAAATCAGAGTTTACAGACATTTAGCATGACATATTTAGTTTCTGTGGTCTCAAAATAACGGACTCCTGAATTGTAAGGAATTAAATAGTAATGATGGATTTAGCATAACTCTGGATATTTCTGTGTGGCTATTTGGAACTGCAGAAATTTAGCGAGACTATTCATGTCCCTTAAGTGCTTCAGTTAATTGTTCAGTTAATGAAAACCGTTCTGGTGAAAACAGACTTAACTTGAGTCTACATTGGCTGTTTTTGTGGCTGTTGGATGGGAATCTGTTCTTCTGTGAAGTCCACAGCATGGATTCAAACGGAGTGCCTTTGAATTCACAGACGGCGTGAAGCTGTTCAGCCTTTCTTAGCACTTGGGTCTGCCTCCCACAAGTGCCAAACGATTTCATCATACTCATTTGGTGTCAGGTTTGCCCTTGATGCTGAATGTCTGGTTGGTGTCAATGGCAGGAAGCCCTGCAGGTCCCATCATCTTTTCTCTCTGTAGGTCTCTCTGGTTCTGATTAAAACTCTCAAAATTGTTACTGGAAAATTTGATCTCCTTTATATCTTTCTCTGCAATTTCTTCTTCAGATGACAGTTTCATATTGTATAAGTCTGAGACAGTCTCACATCTGTAGGTGTGACTCCCCCCTTTCTCGGTACACTACCTGGGGAATCCTAAGCATTTAGCTTCAATTCTTCAATGTGCTAGGATACATACCTGTAGTAACCAAATTAGACCATTTTAGCATTAAAAAAGAGTGGAGATTGAAGCGTAGCATGGCATTTTGTGTTAAAAGTAACGTTTTATATTTGCTATGCAATTTTTTAACAGGTAATATTGATGTCTGCTTCCATCAACTGTAAAGAATTTGCTGATTACTTTGCACTTCCAGTTCCTAATGGTCTGAATCCAGCCTATATACTTAAGATGGAAGGCAAACCTTATGCAGTTGAAGAATATTATCTTGATGATTTGAAGCACATTGTTAAGTTCAAGGTATTGTAGATATAGCTTTATTTCTTTGGACATAATAAGAAAGAAATTGGAATAGTCAATGGAAAACTGTGTAATAAACCTACAAATAACCAATTTGACATTGCACTTCTACGTAACGATTAATGTATGATGATAAAACAGGTGTCTCTGTACCAGCAGCCTTGTTTTTCTTTCACATAATAGAAATTTAAGGGTAATGGTTTTAAATAGAAAGATGGGAGATTTAGATTAAATATCAGTAAGAAATTCTTTGGTGTGAGGGTGGTGAGGCACTGGAACAGGTTGCCCAGAGAAGCTGTGGATGCCCCTTCCCTGGAAATGTTCAGGGCCAGGCTGGATGGGGCTTTGAGCAACCTGGTCTGGTGGGAGGTGTCTTGAAACTGGTGGGAGGACTTGTAACTTCATGAGATTTAAGGTCCCTTCCAACTCTAATTCTATGATTCTAGGAAATTGAATGTAAAGGGCTGTGAATATTAAGTAGTATGTGGCCTTTTTTTTGGTAATTCTCATCCAAGATGAACAATGTAAAAGTCTTTGCAGAAAGTAACATATGAGGATTTATAGGTGTCTTTGATACAGCTGAAAAACCTCAAATGATTAGATATTCACCAAATCATTGGTGGCCACTTAACAGCCTGTATGGCTGCACTAGAGAATTGCTTCTCTGATGCCTAAGGAGGGTAGTAATGGCTAAAGATTCATTTGCTGTGTCAATCTTTAGCTCATAAGCTGCACACTGTATTTCTTTGTAGAGCTTCTATTTTAGTTCTAAATGTTTTATTTTTGCCTAGAAAGGTCTGTAAAATTCACATAAAAGTATACAGAAGTTAAAAAAACATTCTTGGCTTTTTAGATAAACAGATTATTTTCCCAAGTTTCATCTTGAGCTTAAAATTAATGACTAAAATCAGATCGCGTAAATCATAACTCATTGCTTAAAGCATCTTGATTGGAATCAGTTTAGTCCTTTGTAACTGCCTTGTTTAGTATGAGAGATGAACCTTTGTCCCCTTCTCAAAAGATCATGTTACTGTATAGATGAATGTATAAAAAGTAGTTTCTTTTTCTTTCAGCATAATGGCCTTTGGAACCGCATCGTTCTGGATATTTAACTAGATCATTATTTTGTCATATCAGCATCCCCAAGGAAATGTGAAATACAAGTTTTGGTGAAAAATGCATGAAGGCTCTATCTATAGGCAAATTTAAAGCTAGTTGTGTAAATGCTTGCCTATTGCAGTAGTAGAGTATTGGAGATACCAAATGCACACTAATTGTATAGTTAATTCTGTGAGCACATTTTAAAGATGTAATCAACTGGGGGTGTCTAGATGTTAGTTTTTGGCAGTAGATCTGTGAAATCCTGTCTCTTCTTCTTACCCAAGGCAAAAAAGAGAGTCACATTTTTGTCTTTCAAGTGTAAAAACTCCTCTGTATCCCTGGAACTGAAGTCAGAGTCCAGATGAAAGGTAGTGAACTGCTGTCAAAAGCTATTCCCATTATGTTGTATTATTTTGGTCATGTCTGACTGGGCTTTTGGACTTGCTGTTTGTCACATCGTTACCTGTTATTAGGAGTGATGTGGCAGCCTTGTCATGTTAAAGAATACTGAAGGTACAGTTGGTAATAAAATTGAAAAGACAAATTTGACAGTTACTTGAGCAGGAATAATGTCAAAACAAAAATCTTATGTTCAGGAAAAGATAAATTCCTCAGCTTATCACTTATATCAGGTAAAAAACTGCTACCTATCGAAACAAAAGTCTTTGGCTTCATGGGACTAATCAGGCTTCATTGGAAAAGCATTACTGTAGTGGCTTAAGAAATTCTGGGATTAACAGAATTGTACACCTGAAAAGTCTCCCTGGTTGATCCAAGGAGGTCAGGGAAGTGGAAAGACTATTGTCAGGTTCTTACGTCTGGCTTTTTTTGATCCTCCAATCCATTGCGTACCAGGACAAAGTAGGATCATCTTGTCAGGGTTTTGAGAGAAGAGTCTTTCTGCAGAGTCCAAGGCAGCCTGGGGTAGATATGAAGTAGTGTTACAGGTTGGTTGTTCTGGTAAGGGCTGAAAAGCTGAGGACTGAGGTTACAGTAGCAAAAGCTGATCTAAATCACTGTTGGGAAGTTAATGTTAGTAGTGCTGCTTTTGTGATCCCTTTCTGAAGCAGCTCATGATGGAAAGTTTGTAGAAAAATAACTAACTTCTTTTTAATGCTTCAGTTTTCTGTGGTTTTAGCTCTCTGAAACATCTATACTTGGCCAAATGTGTACAGTTGCAGGCAAAGGATTTTAGATCAGGTTAAAACTGCCTTGGTACTGAACCTTGAACTTGATGTGGATACGCAGTCCCAGCGCTGGAGCTAGGAAAGGAGCAACCGAATGGACACTTCTGCTTCTTGCTGCCTTTTCTCCTAAGAACACTTGGGGAGACTGTGAAAGATTAGAGCTGGTGCTCCAATCTTTTTTTGTTTGGGTGTGGGGTTTTTTGAGAGTCTTTTTAAGGTAACTCTTCTCCTTCCCACCTTCTTATTTACTCTTGGATAGGTTAATAAGTAGTAGTAATACCTCTTTCATTTTGTTAGATAAAAGTAAGTCTTTGCTATTCTTTTTCAAGAATAGCTTTATCTTCATTCTTCTGGTCATTTTAAATAGTCATAATTTGCTTCTGTTCAGGTTGATCCCTTTAAAATTTGTTAAGAAATGCAGATCTCTTGTCGGTCCCTGCCAGTTTTCCCCAGCATCACAAACTTGAGTACCTGTTGGCTTCAAGAGATCTTTTACTTCAAAGGCTGGCTAGTTGCTGTCTGAAAACTTTGACAGGACTTGATCTCTTCAAAATGAGAGTCAGTTCTGTGCGGCGTCACCAACACATGCCCTCTTAGAATGACCTTTCCTGGTCTTAGGGTCATGGTTGCCTTTCAGCAGCATTCCATTTGAAGACAGCTATTTTCTTATGATCAAAGTAGCTGATCCAGGTGGTTCTTTATTTTCAAGCACTACACCATCTGCTTGTAATGTAGATGTAAAATTTGTAATCCGCTGATATGTAGGTTTACATGTCCCAGTGGATTTCATCTCACTTCAGACAGTTGAAGGACACGTTATATGAATGGTACTCATTAGTATACATATGATGCATTCCAACTTTCATTGTATTATTCAATTGCTTTTTTTTTGCAGAATCTTCTCTTGCTTATATGACAACTGAATTGGAACAAATGTGTAATTGTAATTTTGTTCTTGATTAAAATCTAAGCCCTGTGAAATGTGGGCAGCAACAATTTGGTAATTACTTTCTGCTTCTTTTACAAGGAAAGCTGGAATGTCTTAGTTTTGTTTGTAGAAACCCTTGAGTATTACTCTTGACCATTCAGCTTCCGTTTAAAATTTCTTTCCAGGGGTGTCCTTTTCCTTACATTTCATATCCCTGTTAGAAGTTAGTGGCTACAGCTGCATCTTATGTTGGTATTTATCTGCATGTATTAATTACTGCTGACTACTGCATTTGTATTGTTACCCTGCAGTCCGGTTCTTCTGGAGTGTTATGCTTAAAGCCCAAATACTCAGTTTTTACTGTCACTTCAATTAAAGGGTCATTCCATAAAAGTGAAAATGAGAAGATCAAGCCTAAATAAAGCTTTATTTTAATGATGAAATACTGTTGTAGTGTATCAAGCAGCAGGTGAAGGTGACTGACAGGCTGAAAGAAATGCTTGGTTGAGCATAAATGTAAAAATGGAGGTTTGTTAACTAGTGAGGAAATATGTGAGTTCTTAAAATGTACACTCGCATGCACACACAGGTTTCTGCTGCTTTCTCCAGCAGAGAAAGAATGTAGAAGCTGATAACTTGAACAAAATTCTTGGCAAAATCTTGGATGACTTAAACTGTTAGATCTCAGCATAAAAGTGAATGAAATATTTCACTTGATGATGGAGGGAGGGAAGCGGAAAGAACTTCAAAGGCATAATACAAGGTAGAAAGGTTCAGCTTGACTTGAGGATGTCTAAACATGTAAAGTATGTGGAGGGCAGACTACACTGTAATACAATTCCAGAAAAGTTAGAGATAGCAGTTAGTCGAGTAAAGAGTTTCTACTAGAATGAGGAGAAATGCTGAGAATGAAAGATGAGCAATGATCAAAAGCCATTTTCCCTACAAGGAAAAAGATATGTAATACTGTGGACCATTCCCAGAGTATTTCTGGTTCGTTTAATTTTCAAAACTAAAATGTGATTAAGTTACTGTCTTTGGTCTGAAGACTTGATGTTTTGTGTTCATAAATATTAAAGCCGAGCTTGTGATGGAATACTTGAAAACAGTTTAGATATGACTCATTGGGGGTATATTGTGTATATCAGGCCATAGTTCTCTGATAGGGTAAACATTTAAATAAGACAAAGTTACATGATTTATTTGGCAATCAGGTAGAGACCTGCATTATAGCACCTGTGAGAAGGATCGTGCCTGCCTTACACAAATTTATCCTCTTGTCATCCTATCCCCATGGGTTGCGCTTAATCTCACTTCCATAACACTTCTGGATAAGGAGCATGTCCTGCAAACGTTAAGATGCTTGAAAGAAAATATCTATTCAGAAGGTAATGGGTGCTCCAGATTAAGTTGTTTGTACAGCATCTGTGCTGGATCAGTAGTTTTACTTGAAAAGCACTTGACTACTCAACATACCTACGTGATCAACGGTCTTTTAGCTTGTTACACTGTGTTAACATTCATATTTTCTCCTCCACACAGCTTCCTTCTCAAACAATTGAGGAACCAGTGATAGTAAAGGAAATGTATGAAATAGCAGTATCTTTGATTCAGTCGTTTGATGAATTGGAGATGAAGGGCAATAGGTAAGATAGAGCTCAAGATCTGGAATCAGGCATTCTTTGGGGAAATGAGACACTAATTAAGGAACAGCGGTAGCCCATGGATTACAGTTCTTAGTGATAACTTAGTTTTCTGTGCATCTCTGCTTTTATTTTATATATTTGTGTGGTTTCTACTTAGATTGCTAAGGCTGTTTGTAGGTCTTACTGAATGCCCTCTTTCAAGATGATGAAAATACTTTGTGTCAGGAATGATTACTACCAAAAAGATGAGTTCTGTATTAAGGTGATTTTAGCTTCTTGACTTGTAAGAGATAATCTTAGAGGGAAACATTTTCAACTAATGTCATGACCTGTAGTTCTTGATAATGGTTAGTTTTATTATGTGCTAGGCTTTTGTTAAAGGTGTCTAGTGATATTTTTAGAATACAAGAGTATTACATGTACTTGAGAAATTGCTGAATAAGTTTGCATAGAATTCAGCAGTAGTATACTTACTGCCTTTTTATTTTAAGATCTTTGGTAACCTAATTTTGATTAATTTCACTGGTAAATAATTTTTTCTGGTTTAACATAATTTTGAAGCCAAAACTAAACCTGATGATCTAGTTCCAATTTTTATATACTGTTTTTCAGAAAGCATAGCTGCAAATAATGTTTTTTATTCCATTTCTTCAGGAAGTTAAATAATACATGTTACAAAAACCATGCAGTTCTGCCTGTTCTTTCAAAATAAAATATCTTGGGGTAATAGAGGTAATAAAGGTAAAACTAATGAAACTGCATATTCTTGTTAGGGAGGAAAAAACCTTGAGTGTTACATCAGAACGTGGAAGTGTTCTAGTATTTTTACCAGGTGAGTACCTCTTAATAATTTTCTTTTTCCTTATTTGTCATCTAACAAGCTTTCTTCTGGTGCTTCTCCCAAGGATTTACTAAACACACATTTAACTGTGCTGATTGGTCTGTTTGGGTATTTTTCTTGCAAACGTGTTTTAATATGGCAATAACTGGAAGAGCAATAAGTCAAAAATTAAGACTTTGTATGTTTTAGAAATGAAGTTACAGTAATAAAATAATTTCTGCAGTTAATCCACAGAAATGCAGTTGCTTACTTTTTTAGATTAGTTATTAAATATTGTATGAAGTTCCTAGGATTCTTTCAGAAATGTTTTCTTACCTGCATATAGTATACTCTCTTCCCTGGAATCTATCTAGATTCTTGTAATGAAAGTTAAAATTCAGATTAAAAAGCATGCAGGGTCATACAGTATGTCATGATCAGAGAACTGCTTATATATAGTTTTAGTCGTATTTAAGCAGGAAACTAGATTATCTTACACTGCCTTAAAAATCTAGCTAAGGGGTTCAAGCAAGAATGACTGTGAAAATAAAAGCATGCATTAATTTATGTGTAACTAGACTGCAGCCTTGGTTTCTCCATCATCACAAACCTATTACCTGGTGCTTTCACACATTCTTTTTCTCCATGGACATGCAAGTTGGCTGGTTGAAAACTTGGAAAAGACTTGGGCATGTTCTAGTGGAGAATCACCTTGGAGTCAAGTGCAGCTCTTTCCTTAGGCATAGTAAAGTCTATCCCTACCAGGACTTTCTAACTCTGTAGAATCTTTATGAATGTCACTTCCCTGCTGCATTGAGCTTAGCAGGAGAGTTGCTGGTGCTAGGACTAGAAGTGGAGCACACCAGCACCAAAATACACTGCACTTGCAGAGTAGCTTTCAGTGGAGGGTGCTCACCATCAGCTAAAAGGTGTTAGAGCTGCCTTTTGTAGAATTGCCTTCTCTGTGAAACCTATGGGTAGATGGAGTTACTTCATAATGTCAATGTAGGACCCATTCAAGTTTGCCATTAATCAAGTAGGAAGACCATTTCTGTTGCCACTGGCTTCTCTGCTTGTGGTGTCTGGTGTGCTTCCAGACTCCCTCAGGGCCCTTGAGTCTTTATTTCAGGCTGCAATTACTCTTTAGCACTTTCAATTCCCAAATCTTTTGTCTTTCATTTTGATTTTTTTTTTCTAATTATTGCTGTAATTTTTATCTTATTACTGCTATCCCTGATGGCTTATACCTGCAACTGATAAAATGAAACTTACTGTTTAAATACACTCAGTAAATTCATGAAAACCTGAGTAGACAGTGCTTTCTGAATGAGCGGGTACTTACATTTGGTTTTTTATTATTGTTAACCTTGGCCTGTTTTATAACTGAAAACTGAAGACTGATCTTGAACACAGGATTAGCAAATACCTCTTGAAATCTTCTTCACAAATAATGTTTATCCAGAACCAGAGAAAAGGGGAGGAGAGCCCTCAGTTTACAAGAAGGCAGCTGAGATAGAGATTTGGGTAAAAATAACCTCTGCTTTTAGGACACTGATTTGAGATACTTAGATTTTTTGAGTGCTTACAATTACGTAGCGTTTTATACATTCAGAATAACACTCCCGTTGGCATTTCAAGCTGAGTAGTCAGCAGCAGCCAGAAGCAGGATGCTGGGCTAAGGAGTGCTCTTAACTGATTTGTGCCGGCTGTCTTTGCCTGTCTTCTTCCATGCTTAATTTTACAATAGTGAGTCTGATTCTGTACAGATAAATACCCTTCAGTAATCAGCTCTCCTTTGATTCCAGAGCTAGTCCGTCCCTAGGTATTAGGTGATACAAAATGGTGATACAATATTTTTTCACATATATGCATAAATATATTCTCAGAGGGCTGCATTGTTTGCACAACCAGTCTTAATTCTGCCATTTTTTTTTTTTTACTATTTGACATGACAACCTTAATGTTTCTTCAGCGTGTTTGTTGATGTATAATTCTTTAGAATTTTTAAAGATCAAATTGGACTTGTTGAATCATCACCGAGCTACACCTTCAAGTGCGTATCGTGCTTGTGCCAGACTAGCTGACAGGTTAAATGAAAGCAACAGTAGCTTGTTTTCCACTTCAGGACCTTGCAAAAGATGGGGGTGGCCTGATTTCTCCATTGCTGATGGAAGGAATTGAATAGCTTAAGCTTCAGGGTTTTGTTTTCAAAGGGATTCTGCTGCTACTGTCCTGAGCTTTTATCTGTTCTACTCCTGTCAATCTCTTTGTCTGTTTTGTATTTTCTTTTGCAGTTCTCCGTACCTGCCCCTCCTTACTGTCCTGGTATGTTTGCCAAACAGATTTTGTTACTAGTTTCTTTTTTATTCCAAGATCCATCTCTCCTGGATGAGAGACACCTACAGAATAAAACCAGCTTTTTGTTCTGTAGGTGTCAGGATCAACTCTTGTCACTTCCAGAACTGGGAAGCAGGTATTGCCTGCTGTGTCTAGTCAGTAAATGCTATATTGGTTATGCAGAGTCTGCTTCTACCAGTCATGGATCAAGCTTCTTTTAATTGTTTTTAAACATAAACTGGATTCAAGCCTTGATGTTTTACTCAGATACGTAAGTAGGAAGCAGTAGACAGCAAGATACTTGAGCAATAGCCAGTGGGATCAAGTGGTCTGGCAGGCCCTGACCAAACAGACCATAGCATGGTGTTCTCTTTTCTCTGTATCTTTAATTGCATGCTCTAGTTCATAAACAGACACATTTTTTTCTATAGTATAATGATAATAATCTTAAAAAGCGGTAATGTTTTTCTGTCTCCCAGTCGGCGTGTTTTCCTCTAGGTGCTGAAGTTGTTTTGCATAGAGCTTTGTTAATTGCTTTGTTATTGTGCTTGTAGTGCATTTGTTATTTGGCCAGTTATTTGCATTTTCAAGTATTCTTACTTCATTTGAGCTGTGGTGTAAATTTGGCTTCCAGGCTGTCTTTTTTAGATTCTAGTGACATTGTTTTTTTTCTTGCCCTTAGTCTCACACAAAAAACATACGTGAAAGTTTTAAATGCCCCTTCCCATTTATTTTTTCTCCCCCAACTCATCTGTTCTTCCCCTAATCCTGACGTCTTTTTCTTCCTTATCTGTAGTCACTTCCCCTTCTTTTCCAGTTTCAGACTGACTCCAGTAGTTGACCAATCTCCATGTTCACCTGCAACTTCTTTTCCCAGCCAGCCTTGTGTTACCAACATGTTGGTTTCTTGTTGAATCAGTTTCTCCTTTTCTTGCCCCTGTTTCTAGCTTTCTGGCCTTTTTTCCTTGTTTATTCAGTCACAATTTCCCACCCATCACATATCCTTCTTTCATTTCTGATTTAAGTTATTCTTCTCTTTAGCTTTCCTGTAATATATCTCTCTTCCTCCACTTGCATTTGTCTTCCTTCCTTCTCACTTCTGAAGTCAAGTAGCAGTCATCTGAAGAGTGTGAGAACTTGCACATCCTGGGGCGCAAACTGCATTTGGCCTCACTGAAAATGGCAACAATCCTTTATTGCAGTTAGAGAATAATTTAATATTTAATATGCAACCAGGAAAGCTCAGTGTTGGACAGATTTTTGAAAATGAAGCTTTTGGAATTGAAATCTCAGTAAGAAACAAACGAGGTTTCTCAGAAAAGTTTATGCCTGTGGAGATATTCAGAAGGACAGCGAAAATCCTGTAGTTGTAAGATTTCTTCTGGCAGACATGAAATCCATGCCCCAGAGAATGGGCACTGTAACTGCCAAAGGGAAGATGACTAAGGCAGAAATAGATAACTTTATTTTTTCTTGGCCCTGCTCTTGGAAACAGCTTGTTTTGGCTGAAATGCCCAAATTTATCTGAAACAAGACATTCAGCATGTGGTTAACGTGTCAGCTAAAAGAAACTGAAACAAGGGCTAGTAATTAGACACTGGCAGATGGCCTCTATATTTGATACTGTTATTTTAATTTGGTATGTGTAAAATTATGGAAAATGACTCTTGAAAAATTGACTCACAGTGTTTCAGTGACTCATTATTAGATTTACTGTTTAACTCTTCTGCTGTTTTATTACGTGGTGAAAAAGAGGTAATAATGAAAGTCAGTTAAGAATTTCAATAGACATGAGAACTGTTTTTAGAATTGTTAGGGGTCACTAAAAAGAAAACAAATTCTTGATTGCTTTTTTCCCATAGGTTTGTATGAAATAGAGTACCTGCACTCATGTCTCTCAAATATGTTTAACAAAAGGTAAGTTAGAGACCACATTTGTTTCAGTTCAATTAAAGTTGAACCTGAATCCTTCAGCTGTATGAGTTCTTAGTACATAATATGGTTTAGCACAGAGGTGTAGTTAATTTTCATATTGTTGTATCAGTAAATGTACCACTAATATATTTTCTTTAGGTGGCAAGTGTACCCACTTCACTCAAGTGTGACATTAGAGGAGCAAAGTAATGTATTTTTGAATGCAGTTCCTGGCTACAGAAAAGTAAGTATTGTCGAGTCATTAATTTGTGTGTGAGACATTTTGCTGGAGTAATAATAGCAAATGGCCATCTTTGTAAATTAATAAAAGTTATGCCAAAACTCAAACCATTGTGTGAGGGCTTGTTTTTTCAAGATGTAAACTAATTGCCTTTCTTACCAAGCTGGTGCTTTACTTGGTGTTCAGACCTCAAGAGAAATGCTGTAACAGGAAGTTATCCTTAAACTCTTGTGTGATGCTGGTTTTGTCCTTCAGAACAGTTTTTGCATGTCCATTCTTCCTTCCACCTTGCATGACAGTAGTGTGGGGGTCTATTGCCTGCCTACCTATGTGCCTGCCCTACATATACAAGTTTTCTTGTGTTTTATTGCTTTTTTTTTTAATATGCAGAGCAGAAATACTATGTTGCTATTACATCTGTATTTCTTCATTGCAAGTTGGACTTTTAATGTAGAAAGTGTCAGTAATTTTTTCTTTCTGCATTCGTTGCTCATTTTTTGCTTCAAAACTCAGGTTATTCTATCTACAAACATAGCTGAGAGCTCTGTAACAGTTCCTGATGTTAAGTATGGTAAGTCTTCTAAATCTCATAATTGTGCATGTACTGTATTTCTAATGTTTTCCTTACTCGTGCTAGCCCAAATCTCTGCAACATGTCACTGTTTTACAAGGCATTGCTGTTGGAGTTTAATTTTGACAGTTGTTGAATTCTTTCTTTCACAACAGAGAACAGTTTTAATTCTGAATATATGAACAAATAGAACAACTGAGTGGGATGTTGGTTTTAATCTTTACTGGAGGGGGGAAAAATAATCTTAAGTGCAGAAGCAGAATCAGACCTCATGTCACAAGTATTTTAAGCTTTTTATTCCCATTCTGACTATATTTTGAAATAATTGCATCAGATTAAGCAAATTCTAGTATACAATGTCTAAATGCAGAAGTTATTGCCTTCTAATGCTTCTCATCCACACTAACCATTTACTACATTTATGTTAAAATCTGTTTGCAGTGGTGTTAGTATCCAGAGAATCTTGGGTCTGATTGTTTATAAATCAAGCGTTCTCTTTATTGATCTTTAAATAATGTAAACTTTTCTGATAACATAAAGTCAACCTGTATTTTTGCCACTGCCGTAACATAAATTGTTTCGTAATACTAATAGTTGGGGTTTTTTTCTTAATTGCAGTAATAGATTTCTGCTTAATTAGAAATTTGGTTTGTGATGAGGAAACTAATTACCGAAGTTTGAGACTTTGCTGGGCGTCTAAAACAAACTGTAATCAGAGAAAAGGTAAGATGAAGATGGAAAGGAATTTTAGAAACTAACCTTCATGGAGAATTCTACACTGCTTTTCATTTTATTAACAATAAGAAGCATAGATAATTTTTGCTATTAATAGCTTATAAAAAAAATGCAATTCCTTACCATGTCAGGATATCAAAATGTGATTAAACAACTATGCCTGAGTGTTTTATTTTGTTCAAGTAGGAATATTTTATATTTTATTGAAAAATATTAAACTTCACGGGCCTTAAAACTTAAGGTCTCTGAGGTTTCATTATTATTTAATAGTCATATTTTTATTGTGGACCATTTTTAAAAAGGGGAGACAGGTACTGCAAGGTTTTAATTAACTACTTGTGAGTTTCAGCAGTAAAAGACTTTCTGAATCTGTGGGTTTTTTTATAAGTAGTAGATCATAAAGACATTTTGCTGTTGATCGTGGTATTTTAAAAGTTGTTTACGTGGAAGATTTTTGTTAGCTGTAGAGTCAAATAGGAAATCCGAGTATACTCATTCTGTAAAAAATACAAATGTAAAGGGTATTTACATATATAGAATCTTCAGTTTGGGGCTATGCTAGAACTAGCATTGACATATTTTACTATATTAAATTTAGATTTAGTAGAACTTGCCTTCTCCTGGTTTTGAGGAAGTGTATTTTAGTCCAAGATATATCTTGTCTTTCCAACTGAGAAAGATGTGTGCTGATATGAGGGCAGTTATGTGAAAGAGGTATTTGAGTGAAACATTTAAGTAATTCTTATGTTAGTTACTGCTGCTATGAAAGCTAAATTATTTTGTCCCATCCTTATGTAGGAAAAAATAGAGGGAATGTCTCCACTGGGCTTGTCTTCTTCAAGAAAGCAAAATACTGGTCAGCCTGCAGTATCAGCAGTCACATGCTGCTCAGCTGCCCAGGATGCTTGTAGATGGATGGGGTTTGAATAGCTAGAAAGGGGCAGTTTGCAAATCAGTGATTTGTTCTTTTACATGAAGGACGTGCTGGACGTGTTTCCAAAGGCTATTGTTACAGGCTTGTACGCAAGGAATTCTGGACAGACTTTATTCCGGAGAAGTCCATACCTGAGATACTGGTAAGACTTTTGAGCAACATTAATAATTTTTTTTTAAATGTATATGGTCATAGCAGAGACAGTAAAAACGAGTCTTACTTTACTTTTCCTGAAGACGGTGTACAATTTGAATAGATGCTGATAACAGTAAAATTGAGTACAATTCAAGTTGATAAATAATTGAAAAAGACCCTTCCACATAGTTGCTTTTATAGAAGGAGAGGCATTATAGCAGTAAAGTGGATGTGGATTAGAAATAAGCGATCTATTCAAAAGAAAAATATTCTGAAATTTACACAGTTTTACACAAAATTAATTTTAGGTTTTACTAAATTGTAAACTTTAACTTATTTTTCACTTTGCCTGCTTCCCATGGCAGGGGGAAGGTAATAATAACATTGTTTTCCCTTCAGCGTTGTCCATTGGGAACTACAGTCTTAAAATTAAAAAAGCTTAATATGGGGCCACCAAAAGCCTTGCTGGCAACAGCTCTTTCTCCACCCAACATAGGTGACATTGAACGTGCCATACTTCATCTGAAAGAGGTAGGCATTCTTTTAAGGTTTATAAAATTGAAGTAATAAAAATGTACTGGAGAAGTGTTGGTCTTGGCATTTAAGGTTGGTTTTATTCAGAATCTGAAATAGGAATTGTGTCTAGGGAATCTTTTCTCACTTTCAACTGCTGTTTACTTACTGTCCTCTTGAGCATAATGTCTGCAGTTATTTCATTAAAACATTATCATTACTCCCTGTTGGTGAACTAGCATCTGCGGTGAGAAAGACTAGAAAAAAAAGTGAGAGAACTTGAACTCTGTAAGTGAAATTGTTTATTAATAAGTAGCAAAATCACACACACCTTATGATGTCATGATCCACTTCTGGCCTGTACAAGGAAGTTAATAATTTTGCTTTTCAACTATAAAGTTGAAACTGGGTAGGACATTCATTGCATTAAACTCTTTCTTTTCTGACGTGCATTAGAAATGGTATTTGTATCCCTTACACTGTTTAGAAAAAGCAAGCTACATGTAATAGAAGCTTTGGTTTCAAAACACTAAGCTTTTAAAACTGATTTAGGAACTTAAACTTAATTACAGTTTTGATACTAGTTGATGTTGGTTTGAGATAATTGCTTGCTTCCTGTCTTGTTTTCTTACAAACTGATCTTATATTTCCTTTGTCGACTTTTACAAGTGAATAAATTTTAATTTCCCTAGCTGGGAGCACTTACAGCTAATGTGCAAACAGAAGAGAATCCATATGATGGTGAGCTGACTTTCTTAGGAAATGTATTGGCACAGTTGCCAGTGGATCTGCGTCTTGGAAAATTGATAGTCCTCGGGCATGTCTTCGGGTGCTTAGAAGAATGTCTTATTATAGGTAACTGAAAAAAGAACATGTAAGAACATATTTCTAAAATGATTTGCAGGTTTTCATTTTCATTTATTTTTGTTGTAGCTTCAGCACTCTCTTTGCGGAATTTATTTGCGGTACCTTTCAAACAGCATGTCAGTGGATACAGGTACTACCCTAGATGTTTTACAACTTCCTGACTACATTTAGGGTCAGAGGGTTGACCACTAAATATAATTTTTCATGTCACGAGTCTATAATTTTCTGTACAAATGCCAAACAATGTGAAAAGAAGGGTGTGAGCTGGTGGGGCACTGCAACAGGTTGCCCCGAGAAGTTGTCTCTGCCCAATCCCTGGAAGTGTTCAAGGCCAGGCTGGATGAAGCTTTGAGTAACCTGGTCTGGTGGAAGGTGTATCTGCCCATGGTATATGGGTTGGAACTCCCTTCCAACCCAAACTATTCTATGAAGCTTTTCCAGGGCACCTCAGGTACTGAAATTTATTTCTATTTGAACTGATTATTATCACAGAGTTAACTTGTCCTTTTCTGGGTACAAGACCTCAGTCTTCAGCTCTGCCTTACTGATGTGAGCATGTGGCAGTGTAGGTTAAAATGTTTTGGTTTCTTTTTTAAATAATATCAAAAAATAATCCTTGCTATCCTGTCCACCCAGTTTACATTCAGCAAGGAGATGTGAATACGATCAAATAATTGCAATAAATGTAATGACCTTGTTCATTGAAGTTCTAAAAGGTGTTAGTAGTATAGCATTCAGAGTTGTATAATACATTCAATATTTGGAAAATAAAAGTATTATTCATAATTCTTTTTGTTTGGATTGCCAGGAACAAACTGTTTTATGCTGGGAATAGTAAGAGTGATTGTATTGCAATTTTGAATGCATTTAAGGTAAGGTTTTTTTCTTGTTTAGCTCTCAGTGAAATCTGATAAACTTAGATGGAGATTCTCAACTTTGTAGGAAGTTGTTAAAATCTTCACATTACTCCTAGTTACTTAATGATACTTTTTGAAGGTTGTGTTCTTCTGTATAACACCACTAGTTCTGATGAGTTGATTTTTACCACTGTGAAGGAGACACACAAGTTTACTTCAAAGTAAGGTGGCAAGAAGTGGGCAAAAATGAGTTGCAAGGCTCAGTTTCTGGGTATATTCCTATGGCCTTGGAGGTATTTGTTCTACTAAGCAGATGGAAAACAGTATTCAGGATGGAGGAAGAGGGTGAGAGCATGGTGCTTATCTCAGTTTTCAGTTTGCCAGAAGTAGGAGTAGATTTTGAAAAAGATGGGAACCAGAGGCTCAGGTTCTTTTGACCCCTGTGATCCTTTCAATAAATGAGCTGTTTTACACGGGAAGCAGAAAAAGTTTGCTGGTGTCATTCCAGCTACTATAAAAATGTGTCTAACATAAGCAGAATAAAGTTTCTGGAATTAATAACTTGAGGTGCTGAAAAAGTTTCTAGTGTAATATATCTGCTCTGTGTGCTATTGAGGATCCTGCTGCAGCTGTTACAAATCCTGTTATGAGACTGAAGTCTTCTGAACTGTAATACTTAACTGGTGCTGTGCCTTCTTATGCTTCTCTTGAAGCTTGGCTTGGTTTGTTTTTCTGTGTCTTAATACTTTGCCTACATCTGTGCTGCTTCAGGACTTTTTTTCCAAATTGTCTCTGAGTCTTTTTAGGAGGGAATGATAAAAGCCCTGTCATGGACTGTAAGAAAATAATACTTACTGCAGACTTATGTCTTCCAAACTGCAGATACACACAACATACAGACTTCAGTGGTTCAGGAAAGTCTTTGACTCATACTAACTTCAGCTTCCTAATAAACAAGAATTTTTTAGTAAAATATCATTGTTGAGGGGCAAAATGTTTTTCATCCCTTGGAGGGATGGACATCTTGGATACATTTTAATGCTGTTGAAATATGCTTAATTTTAAAGAATTAATAAATGCTTTATCATATTTACCTTGTCTAGCTTGTCTCCTGTAATTTGCACAATTAGCAGGAATCAGGATAAAATTCCCATAAGGAAGGCTATGCTGTAGATTATCCAGAGTGTTCCTTATTTGTTCTGCAGTAAAGACCTCATCTTTCCCCAGGTGTAATAGGTGTGTGGACAATGTCCCATTTGAGTTCAATAAGAACAGATTTAGACAGGAACATTTTGTGGTTGCAAATACTGATTGACACAAAAGCAGACTGAACTGGTGTGGTGTGAGCTTGCTTCTTGCTGATGGCTAAGAGTTTACATTGCAAATGGTAGCAAGTTGCCTCTTTTATCTGTACTGTTTTGCTTCAGATTAGCTTATTATCTATGTATTCTTGCAGCGTTTGCAAATGAATATTAGTATCATTAAAGCAGGACTGAGGTGTTGTATTGTAGGCCATGAATATTAATAACCTGATGAGTCTTCATCTTCTCCAGATGACTGTAGCTTTCCTGCGACTGCCCTTTTGTGTAGGCAATCCGCTGATGATTGGAGGAAATTGAAGTTTATCATAAATCCACTTTGGTCAGGGCTAAAAAACGTACAGCTTTTCTGAGGCATTTATTTCCCTATTGTAACAACCACAAATAAACGTCAGAGAACTGAGGGCGATTTTTGGCTGGTAAATTCTAGCACAGAATGAGTTTGGTGTCCTTTGTCCAGACTTCATAGTTCTGTCTTTGTATTTTATTCTGTCCAAATGTGACGTTTCCGGTCCCGGGGCTGGTGGGTGGCACAGCACCATGGACAGAGGCTGAGCCCTGCAGTGACACGGGGCTGCTGCAGCCTAGGAAAGACCTTTGGAGGAACTTATTATTCCAAATTCAACATTTTTCCATTGTGGACGGTCTGACCTGTTATGTAGTCTTCTGGGGACTCCAAAATCTTCAGCTGCATATTTAATTTATGCCATTTTGTTTACATTGTCCTTTTTTTTTTTGGTGAAACCTGACTTGTTTCTTGATACTCTAGTGTCAGAAACTTACAAAGCATACACAGGCACATATGCCACATGTACTCACTGATTATGTTTACTTCACGACCTGTTATAGCAGCATTCTATAGACCTTGTAGCAGCCTTCCAGTACCTAAAAGGTTGGCCCTTTAGGTTGTTGGCCCTGCTGTGTGGGTTGTTGGAACAGTTGATCCGAAGAAGTCTCCTCCAATCCGAAGAAGTCTCCTCCAACTTAAACTACTGTGATTCAGATTTCCTTATACTATCTTGTGCTTAAATATTTGTAGTCTGTGTTAGCCCAAGGGCATCTCTGGTTTTTAAATTGGTGTTAAAAAGTTGCTTCAGTATAGGTATGGAAAAAAGTAATATTTTAAATGTGACACTGATATTTGTAGTAACTATTACTAAAGCAATTTGTGCCTGACACTACACCACTTCTTTCTTAGGCATGGCAGGCCTGCAAAGAAAAAGGAGAGCTGAGACATCCTAAGGTTAGTTAAAATTTATTTCTTCTTTTCTATTTACAGTTGATGACTTCAGTTGCTGGAGTATTTTATATTCTTAGTAAGGAAGTTTTGCTAACAATCCTCCTTTATATTAGTTACGCTTTTTTTATAAGTAAATAGAAGCTTAGACTTTGAGAGAACATGAGTCTTTTAATCCAGTGCTGAGAATTTAAAGGCAATCCTTTATGTGGTCCCTTTCACAGATGGAGCAACAGTGGCCAGAGTTTGAAATCCAAGCTGAAAAGGGAAATTCAGCTGTAGTTAAAAAAAATATTTTTAATATGCTCATTTCTCGTTTTATAAAAGAAGAAACATACAGATCTCTGTGCCCCATGCTCCAAACCCCAAAAGATGGAATATCTTTATGAGTATGTCACAAAAAAGAGCATGTACACAAAATCTGCCTCTAGTCTTTCTTTTGTGTGTATAAGATAAAACCTTTTTTATTTCTCTGCTTCTTTCAGAGCATAACATGCTTTATGAATGCCAGTGTGTAACATACATTGAGTTATAATGAGTAGCCAAGATGGCCAGAATCTGTCTGATTAAGATATGCATCAAGATAAAGAAGTTTGTTTTTATTTTTGAAGAAGAGTCCATCTTAAAGTAGGTTCTGCAGTTAGCAGAGTTGGACTTGTAGATTTATGAGAAATTTAGATGCCCTACAAGTGCACTGGTGGTAACCACAGTGTAATTTATTAGTCAAATATATATAAATGTCTTATATTTTCCTACCTGCATAATACTTAATTGATACAGATGCAAACAAAGCTGTGAAATTACATTAAATACTTTCATCCCTGTATATAACTATTATTTGTGTCAACACAGAAGAATACAAGAGAAAGCTCACTACCAGTAGAAGAAACCAGTTTCTAAAAATTTTGGCATTTGTATTTCTCACTTTCTTTTCCAGAAAGAGCTTGAGTGGGGTCGATCAAATGGTATTCATATCAAGAATATCAAAGAGGTAAGATGAAATATATAATCATTTTTATAAGCAGAAGTTATTTTTCCTTATTTTCTAAAAATGTTAAGATCTTGTCTACTGCATTACTGTGTAGCTCATCTATATATAGATAGATGTAGATTTTCTTTAAATAAACTGTGAACTGGTGAAACTGGTTTTGTTTGTTTGGGGATGAGGGACAGTACTGTTTAAAGTAGTCAGAGAATATCAGGACTCCCAAGTTACAATTTTATACGATGAGACCAGAGGTTTGTTAGCCACAATTATAGCGATCAAACATTTGGGCAGCATTTCCTGCACTGCTCCTCTCTTCTTCCACTTGAGTGTTGGAGAAACCTCATTTATACACGGTTTCAAAGAAAAGAAAGAGCTGAGGAAAATCATTGTAATGTTAACAAAGCCAGGTGTGCATTCTTGCGAATAATGGACTTCAGATAATGATTTATATGTTAATAAGGCCAAGTACCCAATGCCTGAAGGGATGGACTCTTTAAGTTGCTTGTTTATTGACACAGTTGACGTGGTCATAGAATTATGGAATTGTGTAGATTGGAGGGACCTTTCAGGCCATCCGGTCCAACCAGAAGATGGAGAGATGACTCTTGGAGGCATCTGTAGGAGTGGCACACCCAGGAATTTTCCTTTTGTTAGGATAAACAAAGTGGTATTAAATTATTAACTGTTTAATGTATTTTTAACATTTTTCAGGGAGACCTCCAGTTTATTTGCTCATTTTATAGTTCCTTCAGATATTATTGCTTGTGGTGTGATTGCTGTCCATTGTTCCATAACTTTTGTCTTAATGTTAGGATAACTTTAAGTAAATACAGTTATATAGCGAGGAGTGGACTTGAACATTTGTGGGGCTATGTTGCTAACTTTACTGCAGCGATTAATGAAAACTCTGCATCACAAAGGGCTTCAAGCTTGATGTGATATGCTGAGAGGGGGAATAAATAAAACTCCAGAATAACTGTGGTTGGTAGAGCATGGCCTTGCCCGTTCTTCCAGCGGATTGTACCTTTGGCACGAGCAATGGGCCTGTATTCGAAAAGCAGGAAAAAACCAAAAAGTTCTTCATATTAAGCAACCATCTTGATAAGAAATGCCAATAGTTTTTTAACTCATGCATCTGATATCAAGGAAAAAAAGATGGGAATAAAGGAAATTGTGTAGATTCAAAGGAGATTGTGTAGACCCTTCAACTGGAGAGTTGAAGGGTCAGTCTTACAATAGCTTCCTGGGTAAGTGGTGTTCTCTGCCCAATTTCAGATAATCAAGAAGAGGTTGTGCATGACATAATAGTTCAGGAGTTTGCTACACTAACATTTACTAAGAATCATAGAATTGTCTAGGTTGGAAGGGACCTTTAACGTCATCCAGTCCAACCATTAACCGAACTCTGAAGATTTGAGGTCTTTTATTTGTCACGCTTTCAGATACTAATTTTACAATTCCTTGTGTGAATGTGGATTTGCAGAATTGAGGCAGACACACACTGGCTTCTGATTATAGTAGTTGTCCTATGAGGAAAATAAGGACTTTTAGTATCATAAAACTGCCAGTAGCAGAAAAGAAAACATAGACGTGAAGCAGTTGAGTGGACTTTGAGTTGTATTTCTCTGCGTTTGCCCCAAAATCAGTTGGGACAATGAAGGCATTCACTGTGTGGAGGAACACTAGTTGCTTATGGAAGCTTCTCAGAAATGCTTAGGATTGAAAGCTTAACAGAGCATGTTCAGCTGTAGGGCCTAAGTTTGATCTCACTTGAGGTCATCATGGTTGTCTGTTGAACTTAGGGTGCAGCATGGGCGGTCACTGCTATGGTTAGGTGCAGAAGTTCAGGTTGGTGTTAGTGTGTGTTTTACCTTCTAAGATACAACCGCAAAATGGTTTAAATGGAGAATCAGATCATCTCATATACAGTTTTTTCAGTTCTTCAAATGTTCTTCTGTATCGTATCTGCATAATATGCTTTGCAACTACAAAATTCTACTTTATAAAGACATGTCAAGAAAAATGCTTAAGTAGAGATGCTGAGGAATGTATTAGATAAAATCCATACTAGTGTCACCTGAAAAGGAAAGGGGAGTTTGCTCACTTATTCAGGCTTCTAATGTTAGGTTTTATTTTAATTTGTGGATGGTTTTGATCTGTTTAATAGGTAACTTAGAGTTCAAATTTCAGGTGGCTGAATTATTTCACAACTTGAAACAGCGAGTCAGAGCATTTAACATGTGTGTTAATTCTCAACCATCTGCTACGGATGAGGAATCTCTGTACGAACAACGCTTCGTTTTGCAGGTAACGCTTTATTGACTCTTCTAGGGAGAGCCAGTATTCACAGAAGTTATAGATTGATTTTTATATGGTGTGTACTGATGAACTAGTATTACACCCATGTTTCAGTATTCTCGGTGGCTTTTGAAATTGCAAGTGAAAAATTAATTCTTTTTGACAACTTAGGAGGACAACTAATATTACTCTTAATGGTTCAGAATTCATGCCAACTTGGTCCTCTGTCCCTTCACTTCTGACAGTTCATCAAAATAAACCCAAGTCATACTGAGATGAATTAAACTGTGTATCTAGACTTTGCTAAAGTCGTAAAAAACCTCAAGGGTGCTTCCTGTTGGAAGGCTAAGGATTAACAGTTTTGAAAAGGGTGTTTTCATTTGTTATGCGTGCTCTATTTGGCCTCCACTGGCTTGGTTAGATATTGGGGCCAGGGGGTCAGGGAGGAAATTAGATATCTTTCAGCTATTGTAACTTTATCAATTTTCCAGTTGAATTTCTTGTCTTATTTGGACTGATTAGTAGTGATTTTATTTTCACAGACCTCTTTATTGTTTCAGTAGCAATTGGTTTAACTGTGTTAAGCAGAAAACTTTTCAGAGCTGAATTGTTCAGTACCGTAAGATATAACACGGAAACTGAACAAATTTCACATAGTTATTTTGTGTGAATTTATTTTAAATTCAAGGTCCCCTTGATATCAGGGCTAGCAATTGTACTTTTTGTAGAGCAAGTCTGCATACAAAAAATTTAAAAAGTTGCGAAATTGTTCCAGAAGTTGAACTCTTTTCATGAAAGTATGATTTTAAGTATTTGCACGAGTTAATGTTTAGTCTGAAATGACAGTAATTCCTTTAAAGAGACAGGAAAAAATCTTCATACAAAGATCTGTTGGTGTCTCTTTATATTGCTAGTGTATCTTTCTTCAAGAAACTGAATATAAACTGCTGTGCTTTACAAAACATTCTCTTGCTTTCAGATTGCAATAGCTGGTGCTTTCTATCCAAACTACTTTACATTTGGAAAATGTCATGAAAAAATTGCAGTGAGAGAGCTTGCTGGCAAAGATCCAAGAACCACTGTCATGGTATGTTAAGAAGGTGAATGACTTAATAAAGAATCGAGTAATAAAAATACATTATCTACCAGTTTATGGCAGTAGGGCAGCATTAGCAGCAAAATTCTAATTTGATTGTCTTTTGAGATTTTTTTAATATAATATAGTATATAGTGTTCTTTGTTGGGGTTTAGGTTGTATATCACTGTTGCAGCTCAAGCACAAGAGGAAGCTAACTATTTAGGTGAACTTAGTAATGCATGAAAATACTTTAAATGTATCCAGATTTAACTTATTTTTCTTAACAGCTGAAGAATATTCCTCCTTATGGATATCTATACCATAAACAGTTGCAGTCACTGTTTAGACAGTGTGGGCAGATAAAATCTATTGCCTATGATGGATCTAAGTAAGTATAAATACTTCAAGTCTCCTCCTCTTCTTTTGAATCTAGTAATTAATGTCTCTGTCAATGGTGCACTGACAAAATGAGTTTATTTCTTCTCATCTTTTTGGAATCGGTGCTTTATTTTTAACGTATTGGCTGGAGTAAGAAATGTGGTTTTCAAGTTTTACATGCTTTGGTTGGAATACATTAAAGTAGCTGATTTAGAGACCACCTTCTGTTCTGTCTCTTCTGTTGTCTGACAGTGAACCTTAGCTGCAACTCATCTGTCTATATTTATTTCTAACTTTTATACTGAATTTACCTCATTGTAGAGTCAGATAGCTTTGTACAAAATGCGTGTGACTGGCTGTTGTAGCTAATCTGGCTAATTTTGAAGTACAGCTGCCCAAAGTTGAATTCATGTAGCCCTTCTTAGGCCTTTTCCAATCTTTAATTTTTTTCTTATTCACCTACATTTTCACATCCTTTCTGTTTGTAATAAATATGCTCAGTAAATTTCATATGTGCTTATGAGAATGTTAGAAAGGTTTCTTAAAACTATCATGATAATGAAAGCTTTATGGTGCATGAGAGCGGTAGGCAAAGCTTGTGAGAAACCTACTTTTAACTGTGTATTGGCCTGCTAAGATAAAGACAGGGAGAAGAAATGACAGCTTTTATGGGTTTTTTTTTTGCTGTTGGGTTTTGATACTTACTGAGTATTTATTACGATTCTATTTGGTGGGGTTCTTTTTGAACAGGGCTTTTGTGGAGTTCTCTCATAACCCGATGGAGGGCTTTAAGATACTTCCTGCAGTGTACCTCTCAGTCAAGATGTCGCAGCTGAAAATTCCTCTTGAGCTGAATGTTCATTCTCCAGATGATATCAGAAGGCAGTTGCAAGGTGCAGCAGCTGCAAATATGGAATCTCTAAGGTAATTGCATTTCATATGGAAAATTAGTATCTTTGCAGTATGAAGTTGACATGAGGTTTGTTGAATTTAGTTGGAGTTTCCCTGAAAGTGTCATCAAGAGAAACATGTTAGGTTCAAAAAACCCCAGATGAGTAAACTTTGTATAAGCAGAATGTTGTTGCAGGATTAGAATTAATGTGAATGTCTTAAATATTTTGTTAAAGGTCTTCTACTGTTTAAGAGAACTGCAAGTACACACTTTTTCTTTTTTTTAAGGTTTTGGCCAATTTGCCCTTGGCATATGGAAATGTGGACGTACACAGTAATTTCTGTTCATGCTAGAGATAATGTGAGGATTGATAGAATCAAAATAAATAAGGAGTGGTATTTGGGAACAGAAAAGAAAGGGATGGAGAAAGTGTATAACAAGAAAAACTGGTGGGAAATGTAACATCCTAGGCTGGGGAGGCATAATAGAAAACACTGATGAGGAATTCAATGTAGTGAGTCTCCTTGGTCCACACTTGCTTTTGCTAGAAAAATATGATGTGGGTTTCATTTTTATTCAGTGCTGTCTGTGATTCTCAGGTTGAGATTGTACAAGCAGCTTGCTAAAATGGTAACCTGCCTAATTCCTCACTGGTCTGCAGACATTTTAATATTTTAAAATAAGAAAATTAAAATGGGAAAGCAGAAAGGAACTGAAGTGCAGGCAAATACTTTGCTTCCAGTTGATTGTACTTAGTTTTTAATAAAAACCTACTTGTACTTAGTTTTCAATTGTACTTAGTTTTCAATTGTACTTAGTTTTCAATTGTACTTAGTTTTTCATAAAAGATTTTATCAATTTCACTGTGCCCAACACAGCAGTTGTGAAAATTAATTCTTGAGGGACTCAAGGCTAAAAGTTCTTAACTTTTATCAACTAAAAGGAATATTATATATGTATATCAAAAAGATATTCTGAATTTATTTTGTGCTTATAGTGTACACAATTTATTTTTCAAAAATAAGCTTAGAAGGCATACCTTAGAAGCAAAAAGCCCCACTATTTAACCTTAATTCTTAGGAGTTCTAATAAATGGATGGCACAATTTGGTCTTGGTGTGTATCTTCCTCTGTTGCTCATAATGGAATTCAAACAGTTTCTTTGTGGTATTTTGGTCCTGTGTGGTCATTTTAGGTTCTAATTGAATTAAAATGTTTGTAAGTAAAAGTCATTAAGTGCATAAATGTGCCCTGGGGCCACCTTGAGACACAAATGAAAGTAAAAAAAGTTGAACTCCTGAGTTTTCACGTGAGGGAAGTATTTAGTGTCTTTATTCTATAAAATTTTTAGAGTAAATGTGGACTGTAAGAAGCAGACAGTGGAGCCTGTGGAACTCTCATTTGGTACTTTACAACAGGCAAAGATGATCCCAGATCAAGGTTGTCTTCTGTCCATCAGGGTAACAGAGGTAGGAATATTCTACATCTGAAGTAGATCATATCTAATAATTGGTACCTAGATAACTTCATAGAGATTAATACCTGATGAGCTTACATGAAAAGAATAGGTACTAATAAAGTTTTTAGCACACAGGTATCCATAAGATGTATAGAGAATATTCTTGGTCTGATTTTTAGTAGCTATTTGTTAAATAGTACTGGCACGTCACAGAAAAAAATTTCAGCCATTGAAATTTATTTTGTCAGATTCGGTGGCAGTAAACGTTAGTTGAAAAGTAGACATAAATGTAAAGAGGATTAACAGGAGAAATTTGTGTATGCTATATAAATGAGAATCAGTAGGTATTTGGGCATTATTAACTGGCAGACATCTTCACAAGTGGTAGAGAAATGTGATGAATTAATGGTACTGCTTGCTCATTCCTAAAAATGTTACATGCATATAAGGATGTTTATTCTGCAAAATCTCTTGGATCAAAAATGTTCATGGATTTGATCAGACACTTCCAGTCACTTCATGTTCTGTGCTAATTCTGTGTAATGCTTCAGCTTTAATGGTCATATGTACTGTAAATAAATGGTCTTTTTTATCATGAGCACCCAGTGTAAGATTGGAAATGGTATCCGAGTTCAGTAAGCCATTTCAAAAGATGACATTTTATTCCATTTGATTTAAGTAGCGGTGTGTTCTCAGTTTTCTAAAGGATGGCTTATCATAACAGAAAAAATGCCAATTTGCTGATAGATGTAACTAACTGCTATTCTTTCACTAATAAGAAAAACGCTCATATCTCTAAGTATCTGTCTATTCAACTGTATACCTTGTATTTTTTCTATGTTAATTTGGTTTAGAAAAATGGAAACAGTCTTTTCTTAATTTCCTGTATTTTAGTAATGCTTATGTCAGGGTCTGTTTAGATGAAAAGTGCATTACATTTGCACAGCAGATAAACATTTAAAAATAACTCATTATGAGAAATGCTTCACTGCATTATTGCAGCACGAGAACATTTCTCTGTGTCTCAGGGGCCAGGAGCACTTTCATGTGTTTCACTCAGTTGTGTTTTGTGACTGATGCATAAGAATAAAATAATACAAAATCTGATATTGTCTGATTTTTATACTTTCAGATAGTAGAAGTTGGACACTTCTGGGGTTACAGGACAGATGAAAAGAACAGGATTGCACTACAGGCTCTAACTGGTGAAACTGACTGCCAGGACCTGATGGATTTAACAGTGTCTCCACATCCAGAGTTGGTTTGTCTGGCACCATTCACTTATCTGGGAAACAGAGGATACTATAGAGCTCGTATTCTGAATGTTTATGGAGATTTTGCTGAGGTACAGTAATATGTGGTGTTGAATTGGTGGGGTGTAATTGCATTAACAATCTTGGAGCTATGCTTTTTTATATTTTTTTTTTTTTTTCACAAAGGGCTATGCTCATGATAATTATAAATATTCCAGTAAAGAAATCTGTAGAACTAGAATAAAACCTTAATAGAATGTTGCCAGAATAGATGAATTTTTTTCCAGAACGCAGGAATATTTTAGCATTAAATTGTTGTTGATACAGCAAAGTGTCTTGTGTGGTGAAGCAGAGCGAAGCAAAATAAAAACTGAAACCTCCAGTAACTTTGAGAATATGGTAAGGAGTGCCTAGCTCCAGTGCTGCATTGCTGGCAACTGCCCCATCACCTCCTCTTCATAACGATATTGAGGTCCATCTGAAAAGCAAGTTTCTTGCTCCCACTGTATTGACAGCTTTCACTCATTGATGGCCACTTTAGTCTATGCTTGTTCTTCTGCCAGTGTTTCTTCCCCTGGTTTACGTAGGTTTTCTTCTTTCTCTCCTGTTTCCTCTCCCCTTCAGTTTCCTGTCTGTATTTTTCTTCTTGAACTTCGTTTTGCTATTTGAAGCAAGCTGCATTCTTTCTCATCTCACATCTGACTCTGTTACCTACTCTCCATCTCACTCTGTTTTGTTTTGACATTGGTTTTCTGAAGCAGAATTACGCACGCTCCTGTGCTTACAGTTCTGCTCTTGTTTATGCAGTGCTGCTTGTATTCCTCTTCCAACGCAGTGTTTCTCCTCTGCATTCAAAAATATTTCACATGGTACGTGCCATGTTTGCCTTTTCATAGCTTTTTTGCACGGGCCACTTCTTGTCATCTCAGACTTGATTGTGTCTCCTTGGTAGTTTTCAACTAAATAGAATTTATAAATCATAACGGAGCATTTATAGCCGAAATGGTTAAAAATACCAAAGGATATGATCTTTTACTTCAAACCATTTGATTCTCCCTGTTCCTGTTGAGTTCTCGGGTCCATTCAGTGTGATCCTATTTTGTATCACAGTTTCTGTCGCTGAGTTCTCTATCATCAACAAATTTATCAGAACATTTTGGCTTATTGTGCTGAGATAATTAATGAAAATTAACATTGCAGTTCAATATTGGTATTCATTTTTCAGGCCAGTGCTTTCCTTTTCAGCAGTTAAGGACAGATTTTTTAAAAATTTTTAAGATTGGCCTTTGCTCGGCCCCATTTCTCCTTTGAATTTTTCCGTTTATTAACATTGTTGGGTGTTGCCACTGCAGAGTTAATACTGAACACTGTCATCTGTTTTAAAGTCACAGAAAGCTAGTGAATAACAATGCTAATCTTAGCATTTTTTCTTTTGCATTTATAAAGAGTCACCTGATCCATGCTAGCTTTTACTTATCTAAAAGCAGTTATTAGGTAGTGTCACTGTTAAGATGTAAGGTTATACAGAATTAATTGTGAGGAGAGAATTAGAGCCTTTCAGACAAATGTGCCTTTTCTAGATTTAGCAGATTATTTGCATCCCCAATGGATGTTTAAAGCAAGGGATCAAATAATATTTGACCTGTTATTTTTGACATGACTTCATTTGCATCTTTTCCAGACTCTGAATTTGCTTCTATTTCACTTGATAAGATTCTGTTGTACTGTAGTTATTAAACAGAGATTGTCTCTTTTCCTTGCCGCTCAAAGTAGCACTTTGAATGTTGTGGAATCTCTGCAGATGCTCTTGATTCTTTTTCCAGGTTTTTTTTGTGGATTATGGCAATACATCAAAAGTGCTTTTAAAAAACTTAAGAGAGATTCCAAGCTGTCTTCTGGAGTTTCCTTTCCAGGTAGGGGTGATGATACTTGCTGCTGTGTAACAAGTATTTTTATGTCTGGTCTGGCAATCTGAAGTATACTTCAAATCATAATGCTTTTTAGAATAATAAGAAAGCAATGTGTATTTTGTTAATGGGAGTTTCTGCAAATCACCTTCCCTAATGGTGGGTAAATGTTTTTCACAGATGTCTATGCACAGAGCAGTAATTCTTGTCTGTAACTGAGTTGCGTTGTATTTAATTGTAGAGAAATGTTGTCCAGCCTTTCATTTTCATTGACTGGATGTAAAAAACATTGTATTCGTTTGTTTTAACTAAATGTTAATGTCTGTGTGCAACAAGTCTGCAGTGACAGGTATCTTGTGTACAATTACACAGGGTAGTTTTACTCCATCAAAGCTCCTGCTGTGCTATGCTATTAGTTACAGAAGGAAAGACAAACTAAATTTCATAAAGCTGGAAGTCTCTGGGTTTGCTTTGTGCTGCTTCGCTCTTCTTTGAACTACTGACTTCACTTGGATCTTATCAGACAGAACCCTCTTGATAAATTGTGATCTGTAACACATATGAGGGACTTTTTCAGGAAAGTAATTCTCTTGCTATATTTACAAATAAAATAACTGGAGGCTTCAGTAAAATTCGCTTTCCAGTCCTCATGCAGATATTGTTAAGCTAATTTGAAACAGGTGTATCATACTAACTTTATTCTCTGAAGCATTTAATAATGAAAATGAGAAGTGAACCAGCAGAAGTATGGTTTTATTTTATATATATCTTCTTAGCATTATATCTCGATAGGGTTAATTTTGTTTGGTTTTCTTTTACAATTGATTTTAAAAAAAACAATGAATTAATTCTGGCAAGACACATCATTTTTTTTGTGGTTTTGTCAGATGTATTGAAGGAAAACTTATTTCTGCTTCAGGCCTAATCTTTTAATGACCAGTTTCAATGACTGGTCAAAAATCACTGGCAAGGAAAAAAACAGGGTTTCTGTTGTGAATTCATTCAGAGACATAATTACAGGTAGTGATTGTGGAAAGGGGTTAAAAGGAAACAGCCAGGGACAGAATAGCTGCAATGGTCTTGCCAAGTTTTGGTTACCTTAGTTGAACCTTTGGTTACATAGTTGAAAAGAACTATGAATTATAAAGTGTGTTCCACAATAGACGTCTCTATACACCTAAGATTTTAATGTGGATGGTGAGTTAATAGTGAATTATCTTTTATTTATGCTCTGTTTGCTCTGATTCATTAGCAACTATGTACAATATTGAAGTGATATGAGATGCAACGTGTAGCTGTGTTGGCAATGACAGGATAGGAATTATGCCAGTCCTAGGAATTTACATAAGCCACTGCAATAATTATGGAGGCATTTGTAGTTATTAATTCACACTGTTGAAAAGATGAAAGATCTTCGTGACGATTCCCTACTCTGGCAAGTGTTGCTTTCGGTGTTTTTGCTCTAGGCTTTAGAATTCAAGCTATGCAAGATGCGTCCATCGGCACGGTCCCTGGTATGTGGGGAGTGGTGGAGTTACAGCGCCAGCCAGAGATTTGCCTCCCTGGTCAATGGCTGCACTCTTCTGGTGGAGGTGTACTCGCTCGTGCGGAGCGTGCTGCATGTGGAGGCTTTCCGTTGCTCGAGGTGGAAGCAGGAGTTTGTGAACATTCGAGATGTGCTCATTGAAGAGTGTTACGCTGAACCAGCAGAAGAATCCTATGAATCACAAGTACGTATTGGGTTCAGCTGCTTCTGCTTTTCTTAATTTATTTCATCTCACACAGTCCGGAGTCTGGAGAAGTTGAGCTGAAGTCTTGACTAAGGCCATAGGATTAGACAAGACTCACACTTGACTGGAACAATATATTTTCGTGTGTGCGCATAGTTCCTATTGAGCTGTTGGCCAAAAGCATTGCTGCTTTGAGACACCTTCTGAGAGAGATGTTGTCCAGGAGATACTGGTGTCAATTGAACTGCTCCACTGGGTTTTGAACTTTGAAAGAAATGTAACTGTTTCATAATTTTAACTGTCTTCCATTTTTGTGTTTTATATAATCTGAAAGGTGGTAAGAACATTGTGTTTTATATTTGCATGCATGTTCTTTGTGTAAGACCTTTTTCTGTAAAACTTTTGAAAAACATTGCTGTTTCATGGTTTTAACACTCTCACTTTACTATGTAGCAAAACCATGATTTGCTCAAAAGATTGGTTTTGGACCAAGAAGAGAAAATACCTGTATCTTCAAAAAAGGAAGAAAAGCAACTCATTGAAAGACTGTTAAACTTGTTTTCTGGCAGTAAATCTGATGTGCCAACCCATAAGGTAACTTCAGTGGTGGTTTTGGTGTGTTGTTGCATTACCCTGCTTCTCCCGTTGTTTGAATGGAGATAAGACTGAAAGTACATTTAATAACCAAACCGTATTAGGCATCTTTCATAGTGCATTCTACCTCCTGTTGGTAGGATGCTGTGACGTGACCATGATTGCAGACTGGTTTTTGCAGTTTTTAGCAAAGTTTTGAAGTGTAGCCTAAGAGCTCAGAGAACTGACTCTCTTCACACATTCGAAGGCAGGAATTTGAGCTGCTGTAGAACAAAGATAAAACTGAAAACCTGATCTACAATCTTTCTACATATGGAAGCCTTCATTATATAGGCTACAGCAAAAAGCAAGATTATAACCCTATCAATTTTTCAGAAAAAAATACGAGGTTTACTATTATGTAGTGTTTCATTCTTCCTGAGCTGAGATAGGTGCTGCAGAGAACACTTCAATACCTGATAATAATGAAACAGTGGGTATTTCTTCCACTGTGTTCCACTTTCACAATTCCAAACTCAGAAATTATTCTTTCTTACTTATTTTGAGATATCTAGTCACTACTAAGCTGGAATATAAAACATGAAAATGCATGTCCTGTTCTGCAGTCTGATTACAAGTTAAGTCTCATCTATATTGAAATTCTTTCCCCATTTCAGACCTGTCAAAATTTCAGGCTTTCAAGCCCCTGATTGTGCTCAGTTCACCCACAGGAGTAGTCCTGTTCAACTACTCGCCTTTGTAAAATGAGATATTTTCAAGATTAAAGACTCGCTCATGTAAACAAAAATGACCTGATTTTGAGTGCTCTATGAAATCTTGAGATCTGAACTTGTGCTTTTTAAGCCAGAGAAGCGTTGTGAATCCCCGGCAGCTGTGGAAGTACATTATTTTTTTTTTAGGTGCCTCATCAAGCAAAGTTTGCTTTAGATGGGTGAAATGAAAATGCTGTTTATCAGTTCAGAGTTGCTCAGTTACATGCTGAAATGTGATTTGGTTTTAATTTCTAAAGGAGTTTGGTTTGGAAAATCCTTTTGGAGACCCAGGTGCTGGTTAACTAGAGTATCATTTGTTCTTTCTCTCCTTGAAGGTAACGCTTGTTGGCCCGTTCAGTCCTTATGAGGTGAAATGCTACAGTATGACTAGAGTGTCCCAGTTCAGGTATGAGAAGATTTTACTGTGGAGTATGGGCACGTTCTCAGCTGTAATTTTTGATAAATAGGCAAAATGCATCCTAGATACTCTTACAGATTTTTACAGAATTTTTATTAATAGAAAAACGGAAGTAGTCAGACAGGAATTGCTTCAATATGCACACTATTGCTATGTAAAATTTTAAGAATGGTTTTATTAAAAGTGCTTTAATGTCTTACAGAGAGATTATTTATTAACCAGTGTGTACACCTGATAAATGGTTTCAGGTAATCTTCAGCCATTAAAATGACCTTAAAATTCTGTTTTTACATGTTTACATGGTTTTTGATTTTTTTAATGATGAAAATATTTCTTATTTCCTCCCCAGAAATTATTTAATACAAAAGGAAAGCATAAACTCTGTTGTTGTCCATGACTCTCCAGAAGATCCCTTTCAGCGCATGTTGGTTGCTGCTTCTTTATCAGCAAACGCAACTGGTAATGCTTAATAAAAATGTTTGGACAGTTTCTCTAGTTGTTTGTTTCATTAGATACCGCTTAGATTTGTTTATTTCGTTGGTTTTTAATTTTCTTTTTTTTGGTGACAGGATCTACTGTGTTTTTAGAGAAAACATCTTTGATGCCTCCTATTCGTGGCCTGCTTGCACTCCTCAGTATGCTGTTTGCTCCTGCTATAGAACTCAGGTATTTGTGCTACTAAATTCAGCTGAATGAACTAAATGAAATGAATGAATGAAATGCTGAACACTAAATTCAGCATTTAGTATTTTCTTTTCCTGTTCATGTAATACTTGTATCTTTTATTAATTTTAGTATAGTTTATAGCTAAGATAACTTGTTTCCTGTACTTAATGAATTGGTGCTGCAGGCTCTACCCTCACTGTAAAGGCAATGCCGTTCCTGACACTTGTGCTGGAAGCCCAAGAAGATTTACTGTAGAACTGGGCAAATTTTAAATCTGCATGAGGAGAGGAACCTGCATGATTTTTTTTAAAAGTTGGGTTCTGGTATTTGCATTAGTCTTGTGTTCTGTTTAAATTCCTGTACCTGTAGACTGTCATTTCAACACAGTGAAGCTAGCTTTTCTTAATTAAAAGTTCCATTTTGCATATGTATGATTTCCTTTTTGAGCTTTATGAGTATGTGTTTTCATAACCAGATTTTCAGTTTCATTTCATCGCTGTATGTCAAAAAAAACCCAACAGCACAACTGCGTGTGAATGCATCTCAATTGTTTTGGCTTCTTTAAAACACCTGTATCTTGTTTGGCACAGCTAAATTCCTTTAAGTCTGTATTCATCTGAGTTTAGTTTCTTCATCTTTAGGTAAGAGTGTTTCCTTTCTTTTTTACATAGGGTTGATAAAAGTGGGAAGTCTTATACTGGTGTTCTATGTGGTTTGGGTTGGAGTCAGGCTTGTGAGGGTCCTCTGCTTCCAGAAAATGACATGGAGCTGGCATTTGATGTGCATTTTGGACTGGAAGACCTAACAAAGGTAAAACATGGATAAGCTTTTTCGTTATAGTAGGAATTAAGTAGAATTCAGTGCCTCAGAGCTTAATTCTTAGTTAATCAGAAAACTTGTTTTAAGCTGTGAGTTTGGGGTTCTTTTTAGCGTACTACTTGTTTATAACCTTGGATTCTTATCAGAAACAAAACAGTTACCCCCTCCTTTGAGCAAAATAAAGTATTGTAGAACTAATACATTGTACACTTTTGAAAACAGAAGCATTGATTTTCCGCTAATCAGATGTCAATACTTTTTCATTGTGTTCTTAGGATTATTGTGGTTGTTACTGATGAGCCAAGTGTGACTGCTTTGCAATCCTGTTTGATTTTACAGCTCTGAGAAGTCATCTGTATCAAGCTGCTTCTCACGGAGCAGATCAACCAACCAAACAATAAAGACCCCTATAGTCCTCTTTTTTGCATCTTGCAGACAGACCTGTCAGAGGGAAGCGCTGCCTTGGTGTGTGTGATGTCTGTAGTCGTGACACCGTAGCCAGAATGGTGACACCAAGTTGTTGTGCATGGACAGATGCAGGAAATCCTTAAAACTTCTACAGAAGGAATTCTGTGTTTGGGGAAAAATCCAGCAAGTGGTAGCCTATATGTTTTATGTCACTTTTGATTGTGACAAACCTCAAAGATTGTGATATCAAGTGGCTGAACATTAATGGTTTTGACCCGCAGAGATGGATCTGGAGGATGAAATGTTTCTAAAGCTTCAGATGTTTTTGCTTATGTTAATAATACTGCACTTGAAGTTCAGTGATACAGGTGCCACCTTCATATCAGTGTAACGTAATAGATAACTAATGCTGATCTAGAATGCTTTATATTCTGTCACTGGTATTTTTACAGATAAACATCCTAAGGACAGCCATTAATGAGCTGCTCTGTGAATGTGCAGAGTCTTCTGGACAGGAGAGGATGACTCAGCTGCAGAAAAACATTCGTCAGAAACTTCTATGGTAATAATTTTGTAGAAATAATGAAATAAGATCTTCTGTTCCACAGTCTCAGCAAAAATAAAATAAACGATTGCTTGAAGCATAGCTCAGATTAGGCTTTGGGGAAATAATATATGTTCTCATGTAATGATGCATTTCATTTACTTTGTTTATTTATAAAGCAGTATACTCAACAACTTTGGACTTCCTGTGGAAGCACTGGTTCTTCAGGGGAAGCCTGATCATAAAACCTAGACTGTAAAACCTGTTCTGCAGGATACCCATTCTCATGTGTCTTTGCTTTGTGCACCCAGGACAAAGCTAATAAAGTCCTAAGAGGGCAGAAGGATTTAGAATTCTCTCTCCCTGTATATTAAATTTGAATTGTGTGTGCTGCCTTTCCTCCCTCACAGCCATGTAGGGAAGGTGCCTTTTTTTCCAGCAGCCCCCCCTGCTTCTTGTCACTGAAACAGTGGTTCTGAAGAGGCTGTGGGGAGTCAGTGCAGGCAGTCTTGAGAAGGTTTTCAGCTTGCAGTCTGTGGGGAGTGTTTGAGGGAGTCAGTTCAATGAAGTACCTCTGTGACAGCTCCTAATGCCTGTCACTGCTGAGCGTGCTGTGGAAAGTCTTCTCTTGTTTGTAAACGTGTCTTGTGTTTTAGTGTTGGCTGTATCATCGGTGGACTTTCTCCTCCTTCCCTGGCTCTGTTTGCACTGAACAGATTTGAGGCACCATCCCTGAATGTGTTTAAGAGTTGTTTAGATGTGGTGTTGGGGGATATGGTCTTTTCCAACCTGAAGGATTCTGTGATTTCAGAAAGAGCTCTGGCTCAGTCACGAGTTAAGAGTTTTGTTGTGCCTTCTGGTATTGGCCTTGTCTCTGGGAAATGTGACCTTTGGTGAACAGGGCTCTTCTAAAGCCACTGTGTGCTGCTGTGAGGCATTTCCTCATGCTGATAAAGATCAGAAGCTTTTAAGCTTTGCTGCCCTTACCCTCTGTTATCAAAGGGATTATCAGAGCAGCTGTTTATGCTGAGTTTTCAGGTGTTTCTTGTTTTTAAATGAACCTGCTCAGCTGATTTATTTTTTTTTCCCCAGCTGTGAAAAAACTATTGCATTGCCTTTAGTCGAAAGCAAGAACCTATGCTTCTTACTTCCAAAACTTGAAAGAAAATAGTGTGGTGCATTTTCTAATAGACTAAAAAGTGCTGGGGGGAGTCAGCCTTACTTTTTGAGGCACTGGGAACGAAACTAAAAGGGCAGGAACAGTTGCCAGAAGATTGTGTGTACATCCAGAAAGTGGTGGTGCAGCTTCAGAGAGCTGTTACCTCAGAGATAGATGCTGCTTGGGCTTCTGACTTCAGGAGCACCAGTGTAGACTTGTAGATATTCTACTGTTTTGCCACCTTTTTGGGTGGATTGTTCAGAGATTCAACCCAGTGGGAGGGGAAGGAGCATCCTGTGCAGCGTTGATGTCTTCTCGGGCTCAGGCATCTCCTGATTCAGTCATTCTCATCAGCCTTCCAGGTTTTTTTCCCTTAAGGATTTTATACCTTTCTGTGGTAGTGTTTTCTCTCTGGAAATCTTTGTGATTTTACTGATTCTGTTCCAACTTGCTCCAGCTAATTTTTCTAATTTTAGTTGGGTTTTTTTTATTTATTTATCTTTTTAATGAAGGGAACATCTGGTTTATTGTCATGATGTTTTTTCCATTGTGTAAAATCTTTAGTGGCTTTGAATATTTTTTTCTGGTTATACTTTGGTCTTGGAAAAAAACTGAATTTTTATTCATAAGAGTAAATATGTAAAAATTTAGCCTGAACACTCTTTCATAACTTTTTTCCATTTTTTTGAAAGTTAATTGTATTTACAACATGTCACCACTACTTAAGACTAAAATGAGTGTTTGAAAAACACATCTAGACAGAATTAATTAAAGTCTACTACTGTTGTACTTTGCACAGCTTGAGGCAATAACTGGAGCAGACAGACAATCTATAGTAATTGAGTTGTCGTGCAAAACAAAATAACCTAAAAATAGCTGTATTCATATATTCATTCTAGTGAATGCAGAAAACTTAGGGAATAAAGGACAGCTGCAAATTCTAGTACTTTGTGTATCAGAATGCACTTTCTTTTGAAGAAAATTATTTATTTCTTTTAAATTTAAATTGTTCCTGTGAAAATTTGTATTTTGACTTATAGTAGAGAGGCCAAGTACAGAGACATGAACAGATCAGACTAGATTAGCATGTACATTTAAGATTCCCTTCAGCACAGCCACCTCATAAATGTCCTGTCGTATCCAATATAAAAACTCCTTTCTATTTATAATTAATCCAATACAAGTGTATTTATTAAGGCTATTTTAATATCATTTCAGTTTAATCTGCAGACCAAAACCTCGAGATGTAGTTGTTCCTACATGGCATACAAAGCCATATGCATGGAATCAGGTAAGGGGATCAACTTATTTTTTTTGTTGTTGTTGTTTAAAAAGAGCTCAGAGTACTCAAGTACAGTTACCTAAGAGTTGTCAAAGGGAGGATTTCCTTTGGAAGGATGTCTTTTTGGAGCCGGGGGCAGGGGGAGGGTGTAAAAACAAATTACTGATATTTAAAGATACTAAGATACTGTAAGCACTGTTGAGTTGAATTTAAGGCATAAGAACTATTGTGCATATATCAGCCTCTATTGATACCCAAACTAAACAGACTCTACAAAAATAGGGTGGTTTGCTTTGTCTTTTATTTCTGTATATACAAATATTTAGCCTTTTCAAACAGGATACTCCATGAATTTTAAGCTGAGAGATATAGTAAAGGCAACTTTCCATTCGTTTGAAGTTAAAACTTTATATTCTTCTTTGTATTAAGTGGCTGTGCCCTAAAAGAAAATGATATATAATAATATATATTTAGGATTTACCTGAATGCTGTGCATTTTACTTCTGTTTTGGGTTGCTTGCTTTCAGCTGGCTTTTCCCTTTTAAACAGTTAGAAATGGTGATTGCTTTAAAACAAATGTGCTGTTTCTTGAAATCCAGGAGGGTTTCGTAAAGCTTGAAGAGTCTGCCTTCCTGCTCTGTTAGAAATCTTACCTTGCTTTCTGTAAGAGCCTCTGCAGGCACTAGATTTCCTGATGAACAAGTGTATTTTCTTAATTAAAAGGGAGCAAGGACTTAGTGAGTGCAGCAGAAAGATTTCCCTGTGCTTCTCCCACCCCGAGGCACATAAATGGGGGTTTAGGTCTCTCTCCCTCCAATGACTGACAACAGTGAGAGAGCTCCAAGGGCACACGTTTCTAGTGGGCATTCACTGAGGGGTCAGAGTATGTCGAGATATATTGCCTTAAGCCAGAGTGATTCTATTTGCATATTTCAAATGCAGTTATCCTTGGTATTATCAAGATAATATTGGTGTTTAGCTTTTTTTATAACAAGATAACGTGCAAGTCGTGGATCAGGATTTTCTCCATTGCATCTGAAGAATCTCAGGATGGTTTTCTTTAACCATCACGTAAAATGCTTTGGAATCCACTGTGGAATATTGTTCTGGGAGACAGAATTATATAGTACTGGTGGTAATGCTGAGATGTGTGACGTGGGACTGAAATCCCTGTACGATGTCAAACTGTCAAAGCTCTTCCTTAACATGGTTCTGCAGGGAAGCAGTGTTAAGAATGCAGTGCCTTCTGATGTTCATCCTGCTTCTTTTGATTAGGTGGATTCTCAGTGTATCGTTCACCAGTCAGAAGAGCAGCACAAAGGACGAAATGATCTTTATCAGCTACATAAGCTCATTTTCTTGAATGATTAAGTATTTCTAGAAGTCTTTCAGAGGAAAAGGCATTACAACTAGTCTAAAAATTACTTTTTGCCTTCTCTGTAACACTTGGGTGTTTATCTTGCAAGACTGTTCTGTAAGATTAGTGTAAGTGTGCTAAAATATAGTTTGGAATATGTTTTTTTGAAAAAGCTAAGGTTTGCTGACCTGGGGCAGATGTGTTTATTCATAAAACAAACTGACTTAAAGCAGGATGCAATTTTCATTTTCATAATTCTTCTGAGCAGGTTTATCACAAGGTACCTGAAAGATAAAGCAAATCTACGTTTAGTTGTTCATTTTCTGTCTAAAAGCTCATAAGCCCCAGGGCATGATTTTTTGGTCTTCAAATGCAAGTTGCATTTTCCTGTTCTCTTTGTCATTATATTAAACATGTTAAACAAGGTGTTTGGGGTTTTTCTTAACCAAAAGCTAGAGGTCAAAGGAAACTGATGATCTAGATTATGTTCTGATATAAAATATAACTTAAAGTACTGGATACAATTTTTTCATTAAAGCAAAATATAATCCAGGATTTCATATACCAAAATGTAATCTGTGATTTCTTTTCCTGGATGGCAGAAGAATGTTTTTGAATTGCTGATTTAAAGCACCTTTGTTTCATCCTTTCCTCTTATTTTTACCCTTGAGATCTCTAGTCCTAAAAATGAGGTCAGTGGTTTCAGAATAAAATGCAGAAACAAAATAAATTGTATTTGTCTCTTCTGTTGTGCGGTCGTGCTTAATAAAAGCTAAATTTAGTTATTAATGGTATGTGATTGCATTCATGAAATACATGAATACAAAAGCAGTCTATGGAAATAGTATTAATCTTCTCACTATTCACTCAATGATTTGAAGAACGTGTAATATCTAGTCATCCTCTGAAGGATGGACAGAATATATGGTAACCATTAAAAGTGGCAGATTTGGGGAAAATAATGGGATGCTTAAACTAGGAAAGTATTTAAAGTTGTATTTAAACAGAGGGGCAACCACGTAACAGGCAATTTCAGTGGCTTGTAAGCAATACTTCCTTAGACCCATTTTACTAATCCTTGTGAGTCATAAAACATCACACTTTATATAGTGAGAGAGGTGTAATAGAAAAATTGCATTTCAAGTGGCTTAGACAATACTGTTTCTCACCCAAGTGTTGTCTGCAAATAAAGTGCTGCAGTTAAATGCCTTTGGGGGCACATGAATGGGCAAAATGTCCAGTCTTTGCCTATAAATGATGGGAATTCCTGCAGGAAAAGGTAAGTTGGTAATACCAAGAGGTATAACCAATAAATAATGTAACATCGTGATTCCTCATAACCAGCACTGAAATTGAGTTGAGAGGAATAGACTTTGCATATGTATTTTTTTATTATTATTTTATTTAATTCTGTGGCTAATGTGTCCTGGTCTGTCCATGTGCCTGTGCTGCCATCTGCTGGGGGGTCGCTGATGTGCTGCTTGGTCCCTTGTGAGCACACACTGCCTGTTGTCATGCTCTCAGTAAAAGAGGAGGCGCTTTCAGTAAAGAAGAGGGAGATTATCCTTGAAGGAAACAGAACATTTTGCAAGTTAGCCTTGCTGGGAAATGTTAAATTTATTGCCAGACGAAGAGGCAGTACTAAAATTTATAAAGCAGCAGTTGCATTTTATTTTTTGATTTAGGCTTCAACAGCGTTGCAAAGTTGCTGTAATGAGTTTAAGGCAAAGAGCTTCAGGATTTCTCCCTTCATGGTTAATCGTCTGCAGCGCTAGAGACAGGAGTATCATAAACCAGCAGGGTCTTTGTGTGGCTACAGACTTGACCCCAGCCAGCCTCGTGCCTCTCGGGGGTCACTTCCCTACAGAAAAGGACATGGCTGCTTGTCACGATTCCCTTTATCTCCAGGTGCTCACCAACATCTAGCATAACTTGTGCCTCTGACCTGTCCAGAATGAGAAGGTGAGACTTTCCTCTAGAAGTGAGATTTGTGGAGAAGTCCTATCATCTTGGGAAAGAAAACCAGCATTGTGTGTCATCAGTAGCGAGATGGAGGAATGTGACAGCTAAGAACTGTCAAAAGCAATTCCAGCAGATTGTCTTCCTGCAGTTACCCTGGAAGCTCAGGTGAGCCTTTATTAATGTTGGTTCACACTAGCCAAAGTGATTGTCTACCTATAGCATCCATCAAAAATAATGAAGCTCTTAAGAAATCTGCAAGCGTTTTTGGACCCATTTTCAAGGGTCATCTCCTTAACTTCTTAAGCTCACAGCTCAAGAATGGACCATTCCAGTGAGCAGGAAACGAAGCAGATGTAGAGATGGATGAACCAGGAACTCAGACAAAAGTCAAGCATAAGAAGGACAAGTGCAAGAGGTGGCAGAAGGGAGGGGTAACCCAGGGGGAATACAGACACACTGTCAGGATGTTGTTAGAAAAGCCAGGGTCCACCTGGAATTGAATGTAGAGAGGGATGTGAAGGGCATCCAGAAATTGGCAAGTCTAGAGCAGCACTCAGATGACTCAGGAAGAAGTATCTCACCTTGATCATTTTTGGGCTTGTCTTTTATTCCTCCCCCTCAACTTCTGCAGCTTGTTTCCTCGGTTCTGCAGCCTGCCCACCCATGGTTCTCCAAAGAGCCCTGGCTGCTGTGCCCCCGGGCACGGTCACCTCATCTCGCAGACATTCTTTCTCCCTGCTCTGGGGAAATCACTTCCAAGGAACTAACTGGGAGGCGTTGTTCCTTTTCTTCTCTTTGTACTTGTCTTGATCACACCATTCTTGCTGTTTTTTCTTGTCTTCATTACGCTGGCTCAGGAGTGTCTTCCTTCATCAATTCTGCATTCTGTTCAAACGCAGTCAAAATGCCAACATAAATAACTGCATGTACTGGCTGTGTTTAAGTTATGATAACAATTATTAGGGCAACGTGTCAGTCATCACACCAAGGTGTTAGTAACCACAGGGGGTGTGTGTCTGAACTGTGGAAATTACCCTTTCTCCATGACTCCAGCTCAATTTCATTTCAGTAAGTCTGTTTTCCCTTATTGTTGCTTGAAGGCTGACTCGTTGTTTGTTTAGCAAGTCATTTTTCAACCTTATTGTATCTCAGAAATTCTCTGGAAGCCTCACTATTTCTAATGTACTGACAAAGATGACATCCCACTCTTTGTTGAGGCACCATCCCTGGAGGTGTTCAAGAGACGAGCTGACATGGTGCTCGGGGATCTGGATTAGTAGTGGATTGGTGTTGTTTTGGGTGTGGTGTGGGGTTTGTGTGTTGTTTTGGTTTGGTTTTTTATTGGTTGGACTAGATGACCTTCAAAGGTCCCTTCCAACCTGGGTGATTCTGTGATTCTGTTACTGCCTTTTCTACAGACACCCAGGAGAGGAAGGGGGAACCAGGAGTTGGTGCATTGTCAAAGGTAGATCCCTGTCTCTCTCCCGGCCTTCCCAAGTCAGGTCATGAATTTTCTGTTCAGTAATTTTCATTTAAATGAGGGACAAAATGTGACTGACTGGGGAGAGAGAGTTGAGGGGAAAGTCCAGCTGTGAAATGAAGAAAAAGAGGGAGAGAGGGAGAAACAGCAGTGACTATGATTACTGGGTACTTGTTTCACCTAAACCAATCCCGAGAGGTGACTGCACCTTTTGATGAGAGAGATGGTGTTGACCCCTTTGGCGAGAC
>BJBW01000526.1:0-30148 GCA_004320125.1 Scolopax mira
GACCCCCTACCATGGGCAGGGACACCTCCCACCAGACCAGGTTGCTCCAAGCCCCATCCAGCCTGGCCTTGAACCCCTCCAGGGATGGGGCAGCCACAGCTTCTCTGGGCAACCTGGGCCAGGCTCTCACCACCCTCACAGAGAAGGAGTTCTTCCTAATATCTCATCTAAATCTCCCCCTTTCGGTTTAAAACTGTTACCTATTGTTCTATGGCTCCCATCCCCAGTCAAGAGTCCCTCCCCAGCTTTCCTGGAATCTCTTTAGGGACTGGAAGAGACTCTAAGGTCTCCCCGGAGCCCTCTCTTCTCCAGGTTGAACCCCCCCAACTCTCTCAGCCTGTCCTCACAGCAGACTGTCTCACTGTCCTCCAGCACTCCCAGCATCTTAGTGGCCCTCCACTGGACCTGTTCCAACAGGTCCTTCTTGTGCTGAGGACTCCAGAGCTGGACACAGTATTCCACGTGGGGGTCTCATCAGAGCCAAGGAGAGGGGTAAAATTCCCCTTATATTCCCTCTATTTATAAACTGCCCTTCCCATGCACCAGTACCAGCACTGGAGTTGTTGACACCTCCCCAACTACCCTCAGGTTATGAACCCCCCCACATCTCCAGCCCAACACTAGGTACCACATCGTCCCTCAGCTCCTCTGAAAAAGCAGCCAAAATACTCTCCCACCCCCCTTCCCCAGCCAGCAGGTTGGACACAGCTGCAGTGATGGAAAAGAGCTTTTTCATCTTAAAAAGCATAAAGGAGAACAAGAGGCAGATATACATACGCAGCACACACATATATAACCAGGCTAATAAGAACTCCAGCTCCTGGGCTTGCAAGCCAGCACAACGTTACTGAAATCACTCTAATTTTTTTACCCCTGAGCAAGCCAATGTTTTGGGAGCAGCCGGATCCACGTGCAGCACCTGGGGCTGACCCGCAAAGACACCCCAGGGAATTTGGGAGGAAGGGAATTAGAGAGCCCAAGGGGAAGGGGCTGCCATGCACCCCACAGCACGGGTGGTGGGACACATCCCAGACACCCTTCGGGAGGCAGAGGCACAGCCACCCTCCCCAATGGACCTCCTGCCACCAGAAACCACCATGGTGATGCCAAACAATGGCCTGGGCACCCCCCTGGGTAACCCCCTGGGTACCCGTGCTGCAAGGGGGGAGGGTGCACCGAGAGGAAAGGGGAAGATGCCAAAACTGTCTCCGCCTGCCTCAGCTGCGGGTGAGCACTGACAAACACAAATCAATTCTTTAGCAGAGATAATCAAGGCCACCCAGGAATATTTCTGCTAATTATTCAGGCAGGAGAACGGGTCTGGCTGCCCGAAGTGCAGAGATATCCCTGCCAAGGCCAAACCCTGCCCACCCGGAGACAGGTAACAGCTTAACACGCGTTTGTCTACCTTGTACCAAAAAAAACCCCCAACCAAAAAAAAAAAAAACACCCCACATATATAATATCTTCACAGAGGCTAGCAACTGCCAGCATCTTTGGAGATTTGTAGTATTTGTGTGGTAAGTGGATTTCAATTAAAGCCATCCATAAGGAGGGAGGGACTCTCCTTCCGCTTAAATCACAGCAGCACATCAGAAGGAGTGGAAAATGTTATTTTTAAACGCTCTACCTCAGATGGTGGAGAGCACCATTCTCTTACACTGAGGGGAAAAACAAATTAATTGATACAGGTCAAACCAGAGCAAGACTCTCAATTATTCTGCAGTAATTACCCTAATAAAAATTTAAACACACATAAGCTAACTCAGTAAAGGTTTAGCCTCAATATTAACACCACCAGACGCTCATCTTCTATAGTTGCCCAAGGGAAAATTAAGAGTCAGCTACCAATATCCAGACCCCCAGACAGGTCTCCTTCAGACAAACAGCCATTCTGGTCACACGTGAAAATATGTTTACCAGCACACGCACGTGCAAGTTCTGAGCTTGTTTGTGAACACAGCTGTCACTAGAGGAAAATAAAATCCGTATGCAATATGTTACGGCAACTTCATTCCACACACGCGTTTTCCCTTACAAAAGCACTGCTGTGCATCCTAAATAACATGAGTTTCCCATTCAACACCCTCTGAGGATGAGAAATATTGTTTTCATTCTCATTTTCAGCACTCAGAATGGAAGGGAGCTGAGCAAACTCCTTCTGGAAAATATTTTATCAAAGGAAAATGCATGTGGAGTAAAACCAAAAGCGCTGGCTAATTTGGGCCAAATACAGTAAATAGCCTCAGCCAGGAAAAATTGAAGAGCTGAAGGAGTAATCAAACATTTCCTTTTGGTGTTTGCTAAATTAGGTGGTTCAAAATGGTGTTTTAACTTCGGTAGTTCTCCATATGTCAGCATAAACGAGCTCTAAAATATACATATATCAAAACAGCAAAATGGAGCAACACCTCTTATTTTCACATCTTGTGAGAAAAAACAATGACAAAAGTACCTAGGGTCCACCAAGCATGCTGGAGCTTCTTTTTTCTCATCTATTGTTCAACAGAAATGGCAAATAATAGAACAAGCTCTAGAAATCAGGCTCAGAGGGATGGCCTTGAAGCCCCTGGACCACTCAATCCACCCCCATGCCAGCCCGTGCCTAGACCTTCTCACCTGAATGAGCTGTACCATGGTTGCAGGGGCTCCAAGGTGATGGACACCCTGAGGAAAGTGGCCTCAATGCCATCTGGATTAAGAGCTGGTCTTACCTAAGGTGGCAGAGTCTCCCCGTAGCCAAAACGATGGGATCAGTCTGGAAAGTCATTCCCTGCTCCATCAGGTACTCTGTAACTCGGACTGCCAACACATCTCTCCCAAAACCCAGGGTTTTCACATCACAGGCAGTAAGTCTGTCCTGGTGGGTCTGCTCTGCTTCTGAGCAGAGCTGCAAAGGCTCAGAGAAGAGGTTTCAGGAGTTACTAGCCTCACCTCAACCCTGCCTTTTCACTTGTTCTTTGTGGACCTAATTCCTCTCACCTGTTGTGTGGCTGCAGTTCACCAGGAGCTAATGTTTTAATAGAGAACACATGTGTGCATAGTGTGTGTGTAACAAGGTGATGATTTTTGGAGCACACAGGAATGCTTCCTTAATTACCACCCAATTAGGTTCAGGTTGTGTTTGCTGACTTTCAGGTGAGATATTTTGGTGCTGGGGAAAAGATTGAATTGGGAAAAGGGGGGCTAAATTCAGAACCACGTCAGGGAAGGATGAAGAACTGATGCCAACCCTTCCCCCAAGATCCTGGTGCTGACATGCTTTCTCAGGACATGGGAAGTCATATGTCCTGTACCCTGTCATCCCCTGCCCCAAGCAGATCTGGGCTCATTTCTGCCAAAATGGGGTCCTTGTTCCTAGGACAGGAGGGCAGGGACGAGTGGTTCTCAATGCCTCCTCCTGAAGCTGCTTCATGCAGATGAACCTGTGCTGGGCAGAAGAAGAAGCGATGGCCAACATCAGCGTGGGTGCCACAAGCACCCACTGAGGGATCCCCCCCAGCACTCCCTGCCTACTTAGGTCATTTCTGTAAAGCAGAAGAGCTGTTCCACCAGAAAGGATTCAAAATGCCTGGCAGCCTAATTTTTAGAGAGCTCATCAAAAATGCAACACCACTTTCAATTTCTGGCCTAAAATCGAGCAGAGCTTAGATCTTAAGTTTGCTCTCCTGAACCCAAAAGCTCTGAGCTCAATGCTGCAAGGAGCTCACGGGCAAGTCATGCCTCTTCACCTGGAGCTGTTCCACTCTGAAACCATCAGGGGGACTATCAAAGCGAGCAGTTAAACCATCCCCTCCACAGCAGGACACCTATATTGCTGCTTACCAGACATACCATTTGATTAAACACCACACCAGATCAGGTCAAGAAGAGTCTTAAAACAGAACAAGATGTTCTTATTTTGTTGTTCCAAAACACAAAGCCTTCAGCTGTCCATGCTGGTTGCCCAAACCAGAAACTACTCCTAAGCTGCCAGCTGGTTCCAGACTGGGGGATGGTCACTTTGCTCCATCATCCCTCCCACCAGCAACAACCCTGGAGATAGTTAGAAGGTGCATCCTGCAGAGGCACACTGAGGCATACAAGTGCATCATGCCAGTAGCTGCCCAGTTGCATACTGGTGCCTAAACCTCTGCACTGGGATCACTTATCAAAGGGAAATGAGAAGAGCATCAGCACAGCACCTCTGCATCTTTCCACCTGAGCTGCTGGTGGGTGAGCACGAGAAGGTTGGGAGCACTGCTTCGGACTGATGTGTCCTGTGGAAGCCAAAGCCCAGAGGTTTCACACCTGTTGGAAGCTCTGCTCGTGCAAGGTGAGGAAGGTCCCGTCCCACAACCAGCAGAGATCACCTTGTCTCCAGTACAGGCCAAACTCCCTGGTGGGTGTTTGATAATTCCCCTCGGTGCCTGAACCAGGGACCAGGAGTCTATTACGACCGCAATTAAAATGGCAAATTCTGGTATTTTTCATGTTCTAGAAATGCTCCTGGGTTCCTGGCAGATGACAGGTAGGAGCAGCAGGGCTGCTGGGAGAGGTACCGGTTCCCGTTCGGCCCCCTGGTAGAGCAGACCAGCTTTCAGGAATTCACTCGCCATTAGATGATTGCCAAAAAAAAAAAAATAAAATTAAAATAAACCCCCCCCATGTTTTCTTGCAGCTGTATCATTTGGTCTAACAGGAGACTACACCCCTCAAAACACCTGCCTCCCCCCCCTCACTGCTCAAACAGCCCCTGCCCTGGAAATTCCTGCTTTTAGCTGAGGGGATCACCAGGCTCAGGTTTTGTGCTTCAGACAAAACAAAAGATGTCAGCTTAGAATTACTCAAACCTCATCCCTCTTTCCAAGTCACTCTGTACCCCATCACTACCCCACCGAGATGCTCCCCCAGACCCCAGCAGCCCCACCACACCGTGAGGTGCCAGCCAACGTTTTGGGGCTTATTTCACGCCAACCCCTTGGAGATCTCCAGTGTCACTCAACATCCCAACACGCTCAGGCGAGTTTGTTCCCAGCAGAAGGAGCTGGGGACTGAAATGGCTTTAAGGTCTGCTGCCTGCAGAGATGCACAGCCTGCCTGTCCCTGCCGACGTGCCTCAGGGTTTGGCACCAGGAGCTGAGGATGGAGGCAGGCTGGCAGTTGATATAACCCCTGTCACTGTGCATGCATCACCTCCTGGGATTTCCCAGCTTGGTTTTCAGCATCACAGGGCAGAGGTAGAGCTGGACTCTAGACGCCTGTAACTGGGCCAGGTTGTTCACACTGCAGAGAAAAAAAACCCTCACTGGAATTAAGGAACAAAGACAGGAAGTGAATTTAGCAAACACAAAAGTTGCCATCGACTCTGCATTTTAGCAAAGCTCCAGCTCTTCAGTGCTTCCCCTCGCAGAGAGGTGCTGGTACAAGCCTTGCTGCCCTCCTCCACCCCAAACATTTTGGGTCCCCTTTGTTTTCAGAGGGCTGGAGCCCCTCTGCTGTGAAGGGGGGCTGAGAGAGTTGGGGGGTTCAGCCTGGAGAAAAGAAGGCTCCCTTCCAGTCCCTAAAGGGGCTCCAGGAGAGATGGGGAGGGACTCTGGATCAGGGAGGGGAGCCATAGGATGAGGGGGAAGGGTTTGACACTGAAAGAAGAGAGATTTAGATTAGATACAACAAAGAAATTCTTTGGTGTGAGGGTGGTGAGAGCCTGGCCCAGGTTGCCCAGAGAAGCTGTGGCTGCCCCATCCCTGGAGGGGTTCAAGGCCAGGTTGGAGGGGGCTTGGAGCAGCCTGCTCTGGTCGGAGGTGTCCCTGCCCAGGGCAGGGGGTGGCATTGGATGGGCTTTAAGTTCCCTTCCAACCCAAACCACTCTATAATTCCTCCCATTGCCAGGCACTGCCATCACCAGGACTGTCACCAACCAGCTTGCACACCTGCCAGCCACATGCAGCACGATGTCCCCAAACTGCTCCGGGGGCTCTGCAGGGTACCAGGTACCAGAGGGGATGCATCGAAAGGGTCAAGCCCAGGCTGGGACCAGACAAGGGCTGGAGACCAGCATCCCTTCTCCTCTGGCAGTTTCATACAAGAGAAGCAAATTCTGCTGAGCTGGGCAGGCTGCTGAGGAGGTGGCACAGAGGCAGGAAGGGGGTTAAAAAACCTCTTCTGTCTCCAGGTACAATTCAGTTAAATTATGTCACAAAGAATAGGAAAAACATTACAATGAACTGAACCAGGACATCCATTTCTAAGGATGCCCAGGGCACAAGAAAGGAAAATATTGATTAGAAATGGCTGCACATTTTCTGGAAGAACAGTTTTCTGACAGAAAATGACATATCAAAATTTCCTGCTAGAATGGGTCAAACTCATAAAAACTTCATTTATGAAAACAGTCACAATCTGTCTTATCACTTGGTTGAACGTGTCTGGTCTTGTTTTGAAACCACATCTACTTTTTTTTTTTATTAAGACTCACACCAAAAATAAACCAAAATCAAAATATTTTGGTTTACCCCTAAACAAACTATTTTTATTGTACTGGAAGATTCCCATTTCAGCTTTCCAAACGTGGATTTTGACATTGCAAAATACTTCTGCATGGCAGAAACTCCAGCTTCTGCCCTGACTTGGAACTCATACAAATAATTTTTGCCTAAGAGAGTTAATAGGGTGAACCACTTCTATAGAGTATTTGTAATATTTGCTTTAATTCTTAAAATTATATCAACTGCAGTTGTACCTCTCGGTGATAATGGGGGATGCTGAAGCTGGGGTGTGCTTTTACAGCAATAGTTTCTCATTTGATGGGTTTTTTGATCAGTTAGGGGTTGGGGTTCTTTTTTTTTGGGAGGGGGGGATGTTAAGGTGTTGGCTGCAAATCATGGGAAGATCCTGTTCCAAGAAGACTGGAAATCCACTGGCAAAATCCCTCCGTCTGCAGCAGACCCAGCTGAGGATGCAGAGTGTGTCCTGTCCCCATGGACAGGGGGCAGCGAGTCCTTGACTTTTCTGAGCTGGGACATGACATTTTCTGAGCATGGGAGAACTGGGGGGTCTCAGTCTTATAGATGTTGCCAAAAGTAGAGCAAAAACTGCAGTGTTTAGAGTAACAAAAATTAAGCAAAACACCGGAGGACCAGAATCACAGGAGTATTTATATATCTGACTCCTACTGGTTTCAAGGCAAGCCAGGAACCAAACCCTTCATGGAACCAGGCTGGGGATATTATTTCTCACACCTGCTATATCCTCTCTGTTCTTTTTCCTGTTTTTCATTTCCCCCCCTCACTCCTGTCATCACACAGTTTATTTCATTCACCATCGCCTTTGCCTTGTTCCCTCGATACTCCGAATGCATTCGTTTCGTTTCCATTACAGACATTAAAAGCATTTATTTTGAATTCTGGTGCCTTCAGCTCATGAAATCAGCCTGAGCTGCACACAAAAACCATCAACCTGATCTTGTTATACGCCCGTTCTTCATATAGTGTTAAGACAGAGGGGGGGAAACCAAGGTTTCCCTTGGGGGGCTCCAGGTTGAAGAGCTGGATGCAGAGGACACACCACCAGGTCCAAACCCCACTGCTCGTGCTGCATCCCTTCTGCTCTCTGGGTTTCGGAGGCAGACAGGAGCAGTAAAGTCTGCACTGAATTTTTTCTAGCACTGTATTTTAAAAGTGGCTGTGGAATGACCGACAAGAAGGATGGAGCCAGGGGCTTCCAGAGCAGAGGACACAAGGTGTGCCCTATCTTGATAAGGGGCTGCAGAGCCACCACCTCCTCTCCCCAGAAGAGATGTGTTCTTGTGGATCCCACAGGGACAAGGTAGGAAACTCCTGCCCCAGTTGGGGACAATCATCCCACCTCGAGGATGTGGCTCTTAATGCAGCTGGGCTCAAACTGCTGTTGAGACAGAACTGAGCCATCCTGCCCTGCTTTGCCTGCAGCCAACAGGGACCAAGCTTTGGATCTGGGGTTGGGTGACCTTATTTCACCTCCCTCCGCCCCTCCTTAAAGACATGGTGCACATTCCTATGCTTTTCCCTAAGGTTACCTCCTAAAGGGGAATGGGAACCTGCAGCTGAGGGAAGTAATTTCTCATGCCAACCACCCCGATCAGCAAAAGCATGTCTGCAACACTGCACAAAGCATCACGCCGTAGGCATGCAGCCTCAGCAGCTCGCCCTGTCTGGCAGAATAAACACATCCACCACCATCTCAATAAGCTTATGCTATAGAGCCAGGCTCTGCAGTGAGTAAATCCCATGGAGCCCTGCCCCTGGATGGATCTCACCCCACTCCTCGGGGGTTCACCACCGCAGGGATTCGCACGCCGAGCATCATAAGCAGTTTATAGTCTGGGCAGGGTAAGCACCACCACGCTAAACCCACTCCCTGCTTGGTGCTGAGCACGCAGCAAGTGGAGTGAGTAAAACCCAACTTAGCCCAGCTCCAGGGAAGCAGACAGAACGTATGTTATACATACCATACGTCCAGACAGCTTCTTTGCCATTAGACCACTCAGCACCGCTGTTTCCCTTGTGCCCGCACTAAGACACGTAGAGCTGTGTCACCCTTTGGACCTTGCTTGTCCCAGCAACCTTACAGGTCGATTAGTATTGGGGGTAATTTTGAGCCTTTATCTTAAAGTGAAAAAGCACCCAACCAAAAAAAAAAAAAGAAAAAAGAAAAAGAAAAAAAAAAAAGAAAGAAATCACAAAATTATTAGACTGAGAATTATCAGCAGTGATTAACAAAGAGAAAAACAACAAATGTACTCCCAAAACACACAAGCTAGGAACAGTATAGGGTAGCTCTTTGAAAAGAAAGCTTTTTATCAGCCTCAGCATGGCATCGAGCCATTCCTCTGATACATCTCTTCCCTTGTCTGACACACAAAACGCTGTGGTGTAGGGTCTGTTTCCACCACCAAAGGTTCATCATGAAAAATAAATCAGGATAATCTACTGTTCGTATGTTCTGGATGGAGAGGAAGAAGCAGGTGGTGCCAGGGCCTTGGGGTGATGGCCATGTGCCCCCCAGGTGCCAATCTGAGCACAGGGTTGGGATTCCACAAACACTTGGCATCAATGCCCATGGATGGGTGCTAGCTCTTTTCTCACAGCCTGGAGAGACATTAATTGCTTGTAACATGTAAGAGAGACACTGGACACTTGTGAGAAGGAGCCCAGGGACACTTGGCTTCTTTCTCTGTATTTTTCCCATTTGGAGCGTCTCCTTCACTCCCAGCCTGTGCCAAATTCACTTGTGTCCCCCAGGGCCCACTCTCCTCCCTAGGAGGGACTTGGGAGAGGAGCCCTGTCTGCAGAGTTCTCAAGTCCATGAGCAAGTCTGTGCTCAAGTCCAAGCTCAAGCTTGGAGCTGAGTTTGTGCTCAAGGGCTTACCAGAGAGGTACTGCAGGAGTTCAAGTGTAAAGGCTTCCCAGACTAATGAGGAGAAATAATGAGGAGATAAAGGCTAATGCAGTATGTAACCCATGCCTGGGTGAAGCTGCTGGGGAATGGGAGAGATCACCAGCTCCAGCTGGAGCCCTCAAACCAGGCAAAGATCAAAATCCCCAGCCTGGATCCTGCACCCATCTCCAAGCTCCCTCTACTGTTCCCAAGCGGGTGTTACAGTCCCTCATTCCTCTTCCTTGCTTCTCCATCCTCGGCAAGATCTCAGCAGAAATTAGGTCCCATTGCCACCAAAAGCTACTTCCACCCAGGTGGGTCTGTCAGTGAGATCGGTCACAGCTCCAGAAGGAGCAGGAAACAGCAAGTAACTTTGGAGGCTTTATCTGGGATGAAGGTGATGAAATGAGAAAAAGCAGAAACATTTGGGATAAAATAAGGCTGGGGAGCAGGAAATAGCTCTGTTCCAAAGGGGTCAGATATTCTGCTCACGAGGAGGGAAAGCAACTACATAATATAAGCCTCTGAGCTGCAGAAAACTGTCCTGCTTGGGGTTCCTCTGTCTCTCTGTTCCCCTCAAGGCACTGCCCAAATCTTCCTTTACTCTTACAGCCATATTGCCATCCACAGAACCCTCCAGCAAATACCTAGGGCATCTCTTAGGGTCAGCATGAAACCTAGTTCCTCTCCTGCAGGTCCTTGATCTCAAAGCCATCTCGGTGACTTGCAGCCACCAGCCTGTCCCTGGTTCAGAGACATGGCCAGGGAGGGTGAGCACACTGCTGTGGGTATCGGTGGTGATGAGCAGTGCTCCCAGCCTGCCTCTGCCCTGGCCTCCTCAAAGCAAGGCACCACTTGGCTTTCTCCTGGCCGTGGGGAAAGACACCACACACCCCCGAAGAGCAAAGTCCAGCCTGACTAATAGCAGGAGCAACAATAACCCTCCAAGTCCTGCTGCAGCCTTCAGCAAAGACTTAACAGAAAATGAGTTATACCAGAATATCCTGAATTCCTGCAGTTTCCTATGCAAACCCAACCCCGATGACACTCAGTGTCCTACCATGCACTTGGACCAATCTGGGTTTTTTTAGAGGAAATGAAAGAATGCAGCTAGTATAGCCTAAATACAAACAGTTGTTTACTTGGATTGTTTGTCTGCTGGGAGCCTTGGAACTGCAGGGAATACATAAAAGGAGTGGAGTGGCATAAAAGGAAGCCACAGGTTTTTATTATCAAGGAGACTGAAGAGAGCACACTCCTGCTGCACAGCATCCCCCGACTACCAGCCTTCTACCAGCGCCTGCCTGAACTGGTAAATGATTCATCTCAATCTCCGGAGGATTTTTCTGGTAACTGCTGCAGATCCACCTTGGGATGACAGAGCAAAACTAGTAGAAAACCAATCTCTTCACTTCTTTCGTATTTGCCCCCTCCCCCAACCAAAAAGACATCATTTCAGGGCTGGGATATCAGAATCAAAGCTAAGGATGGTCTGGCTTCTTACGCAGAGAGGTTTTTGTTAAACCTGTTTTCAGCTGACAACAACAAAGCTGCTGCCCATGGATTTATTGGTGGAATTTATGAGTTGGTGAAGAAAGCCACCAAAAGAGGAGGAAGCAGAATCCATTCCAAATCTCAGGACAAGAAACATGTTTCAGTGGGATTCAAAGGTGTTAAAGTCAGTAAACCAGAGAGAAAGAAGCACGGAATAAATACATGTACCCTCTAATCCCTAAGATATTTTGTCTGGAGGACACCAAGCACCAAGCTGCAAAATAAAAGCAATAATTCCTAAAGGACAGCCAGCCAAAAAGTAAGGATGAAAGCAAAAAAGAAGCATGACGAGTTAAACAAATACAAACACATGTGTCAGAGCATTCATAAGAAAAAAAAAAACAATAATAACGTTTTCCTTGACTGGAGTTTTATTTACAGTTACAATTGACCCAAATGAAGGAGACTGTTCCCCAGGTCCCCCCGAGTGGAGTTGGGAATGGCAAGCCATTATTACCCCCCACTGCCTCCCGAGCACATCTATAAGATGCCCAGCACATATCCAGCTGCCTGCACAGCACCAGCCTCTCTGAAAGGAGCCCACAGGCTTTTCAGCTCGACCTTCACTCATGGTGCTACTGGGAGAGTCCATAAGACACCTGGAGGAGGGACTTGGCCGGACACACACAGCCACAGCTGGCCTGCCCTGTCCCCACCAGTGCTCTTCAGCCCCACCATCCTGTGGTGATGTTCAACAACCCACCCACACCAGGCAGGGTTTCATGCCCTGACAGGGACCACACGAGCTCTTCTGGTTTAGACATGGCACCAAAAGGACCTTCCTCAAAGCCCACGTCCAAAGCAGGAGTGGTGAACACACCAAGCATCCTCTCTCCACAGGTTTAGGAAAGGGCAGAGGTTGCCACCACCCTTGCCTAGACCTGCCTCCCTTTTGGCCAGCAGCTGATTCTGGAGAGAATGTCCTCCTGCAGCCGTGATGAAGAGTACACACACCACTGCCACCCCACAGCCATCAGAGAGGCAAACCTCTGCTTCCAAACTCACCTTGGCAGGGCCACAGGCCAATGACAAAGAGAAAACAAAGGAACAAGACTGCAGAATTGTTTTTGAGTCCAAGAGACATATTTCCAGTTTCTCAGGTTTTATACGTGTGCATGTATATATAGATATCTCACACACACATCATTTTTTACATCAGTCCCTTGTCATTTGGCACCTGGGGAAAACAAGGGGTTTCTTCTTTATTCTGAGTCATTTCGCTCTTCAGTACGAGGATGGAGCTCAGCGAGACCTGATCTGCCAGATATGCTGAGCTGCAGACAGCGCTGCCTCTGCAAAGGCCTCCTCCTCCTCCTGAAAAATCCGTTTAGAAATTCCTAAAAAGAGGAAGGAAATTTGAGGACACAGAGGGAGAGCCACGATTATCAGAAAGGCAGCGAAGGGCCAGGGCAGATGTGCTGTTCCAGGTGGGGAACACAAGGACTAAGAAAGCAGTACCTGAGCCACCAACTCCAGGAGTTGGTGGATATTGGAGGATCCAACATGTTCTCCAGGAGACCGTGCCAGCATCACTTCCCTAATCCAAACCATTTACCCCAGTCCATGAGAGCAGAGCCCCGATGGGAGAAGCTGGCAGGAGGCAGAGTGAGAATCAGAACACCTGGCTGCGGAAACGCTCTAAAACATCCCAAAATAATTAACTCCTCAGCACGCTTTGTTTAGCCCTTGCAGCAGGAATGAATGGAAATGAATCTGTGTTTAACCAGCAACTTGGATCTTTTAAAACAGAAATATTTTTAAGCTGGTAAGGGGGGGGGGGGGGGGGGGGGCATAGCTCCAAATTTCCACCAAGTTCTCAGAGGCTGGATTAACAGAGCAGAAAAAAAAAAAAATAAAAGAAAAATAATGTAAGGACTTTAAGTTGGAACATAAAATCAAGATAATTTATGGGAACTTTTTAAAATGTTCATCTCAGTTTTGGTTTCACCAATGGGCAATGCAGAGAGGTTATTGCTTCTGGCCTGACCTTCAGATGAAAAATAACCAAAATGTTGCAGCCTGGCAGGGTGGCCAAGAATGGAGGCAGATGGTGGCTGAGCAGGGCTGAAGGCAAGGAGAGATGGCCAGTGCTGAGCAGACACTGTGAAGGAGGCCTTACTGGTTTCACTCAGCCCTGCTTGATGGGGCCAGATGTATCAAACCTCACGCACAAAGAGATCAGGATGGTGAGGGACAGCAGAGCTTCTCTCTTGCAGCACCGTGCTGGTCCCATGGGATTTGCACCTGGCAGCATGTAGAGCTTGAAATCATTTTGAAATTGCTTCCAGCAGTTCTCCAAACCAGTCTGAGTCCTTCAACCACTTGCCCTTCACGTTGTCTGCCTTTATCAGAAAGAAATTGCCTGCAGCTACCTCGGCAAAAGCATTCTTCGAGTGAAGTCTCAAATTTTCCCCTGTCCTAGGAAGCCATCTGTGGAAGATCCTCCAAATCCACTATCAAGGCATGTCTCCCCAGAGGCATCCCTCATCCCCACCTGGAAAGCACTGTCTGGGACAGCAGCACTCAAACTACAGGTGAGGTTATAAACCCAAACAAAGGGAGTGGAAAAACCGGGGGACCATTAAGAGGGAGGAATTAGTTTCTTTAGCACTTCCAGCTCCATCAGGCATAAAAGTTTGGGATGCTCTCGGGGGAGGGAAGATTCTTGTCTCAAGGCAAACTGGCCTACTCACTCTATAAATAGATGAGAGGCAGCATTTTAGCCCTACTGCGGCTCAGCAGAGCCCACTGAGATGCTCGGCACGTTATGCAAGTGCTCCAGAGCCAGGCTAGACCCCTGGCCCAGCTCCACGTGTGGGTGGTTACCCAGGAGCACAAGGAGATGTCCCAGGCAGGGCAGGAGCCCCCATCCGGCGTGGGGGTGGCAGAGCTGATCCCCCCCTGCAGGCACCATGGGGAGAACAGTGAGAAAGACTGGAGCACAATACAAGGCATCCCTCTTCTCCACTGGCATAAACTGGGCTCAGAAAAGGAATGTAGTGCAGAGAATTGGGGAGCCCCAGCTTTCCCTAAGAAGAAGGCAGAAAATGGGTTTTTTTTTGAAACCCCCTACATCGAAGGGAATGGCAACAGCTTCTGGTCTAAATACCACTGGCTGGGTGTTCACTGTGGGGCTGCTGGGGGACAGGATGGGACAACCTCCTGGTTGACATCCGGTGAGCAGAGCAAGGACTGCTGCAAGCAGGACTTTGGCCTTTGAGGTGGTGTCTCTGCTTTTGGATCCGAAACAGCCACTTTGGGCACAAGACACAATGTTCCACATGAGGCAGACATCAAGTAGTCACCATGATGCAGCCAAGTTAACTAATCCTCATCTTTCTTCTCCTTATCTTCCCAGAGCAAATTTAGCCTTCTAAAGAATTCTTTGTATGTCTCCTATCTCAGCTATTAACAATTAGGGTAACAAAGGGAGACATCAATGGGAATTTAATCCTGGTCTTTTAGGACAGGGTCACAGGCAGCTGGAGGGATAAGTCTCACGAACCCAGCCTGCTGCTCTCAGTTCACAGTCAAGCAGCACGAGAAGGACAAATTTAATAACAAACCCTTATAAATCTCATGCCGGTGGAAGCTCTCAAGATTGGAAAAAAAAAAAAATTGTGCTTTTATAAGCAAATCTGCAAACTATGTACATCATACATAAATAATCACTGAGCCCTTCCTTGCATCCATCAGCCCTGCCCTCAGGAGCTGGCCATGGGAGCAAACAGGGATGGGATCGAACTGGAGGGTCATGAGAGTGAGCTGGGGCTGAGCAGCAAAACAGGAACTCTCTTTCCACAGTATCTGCCACCTTGCCCAGCAGAAAGAAATAACGTCACCAGACAAAAACGTATAAATCTCAAAGGGATAAATTACCAGCCAGAGCCAGCTCCCCCAGAGACAGGACACACCAAGCAGTTGTTAGAGCTGGGTTGCTAAACACAACAGGGTATGATGCTTCCTAAGGATAATTCACCAAGACCCAGGCATTTCCTGGATATCTCTCATCACCCCACCAGTGTGCCTCGTTACTTATTTATCATCCTCCCTTAATATTAACCTTTGAAAAATTGGTTAATACTCCAAATCCAAATATCACAAGAGTTCATCCTGTGATAATCATAATCTTTGGGCCAAAGGGGACAATCAAGGCACATCACTCAGAAGACTGTTGTTAGCCTTGACCTTCAGCACAAACAAGGCAAGATTTGTAGTTGCATCAAGCAGCTACTGGATGGATCCGCGAGGAGTCAGCCTTCTCCAGCGTAAGACCTGCAGAGACACCTTAAAATTTACCTTCTAGGAGTGGCTCTAGCTAAATTTCTCCAACATCACCATGGTGCACCCTGTGTGGTGTGAGATGTCAAAAAGCAAGAGGGCAGCTGTGCTTGCTGGGGCTGAATGTCTCTTTCCCTCACAACGTCACACCATGCCACAAAATCCAGCGTAGCTCTAGAGCCATGAGCACAACAACCCTGTGCCTAAACCAGTCAATTTGCAGGGAGCAGGGGTATCTCAGCCAGGGCAGAATGGTCCCTGCTGGTGACACCCAGGCCGTTGTCCCTGGAAGGTGCCACAAGTCATACAGAGTGGCTCGAGTCCCTCTGGCATAGCATCACATCCCCCAACATCAAAACAATCCCCTCTCTGGTGCCTTGGGCTGTGCTTCTGGACCCTCTGCCTGAACAAACAACCTCCTACACGTAATTAGTCTAATTAAAGGGGGAAATGTGCTTTGCTGCTGCTCACTACAGGCACACAAAGAGAGGAGAGAAACATCAGACGGCTCAGTGGGAGACCCCCTGTCGTCAGCTGGTCTGATGAAGAGGAGGAGATACTGCAGCAAAGGGAATGGCCAGATCAAACACAAATAGCTCAAGGCACCGAGGGGCTGAGCCACGCTTCTGAACCAGCAATTAATACATACTCTTCATTAAATTAATCTTCCTCGTTACTAGAGACCATGAAACTAGCTTTTAGTCCTTGCTGAAGGCCAAGAAAAGGTTGAAGTAAGCATCGCAGGAGACACCTAGGAATTGTCCACATGTGGACACACCGCAGGAGACCTGCTGGAGCCTGGCTGCTTTTGCTCTGGCCTTGGGATGGGAGATGCAAAGAAAACAAAAGCACAAACATCAGCTCTGGGAGTGGGAAGGGGTACAGATGGCTGAGACTGACACTTCAGAGAGGAACGTGGGATCTTAGCAGGTTCCTGAAATATTACCTTTGTCTAGCTAACAAGAACTGTGTGAGAGCTGAGCATGTCCCAAAACAAAAGCTCCTAATGAGAGTGCTCATAGAGTGAGGGAAAGCTCTCATGTGTCAGGTAAAGACTGGAAAGAAAACGGGGACCCTAGTCTGCAGACACAGCTGTACACCAAGATAAGAGTCACGGGTCAGATTTTAATATTTGACAGTTTATTGCCTGTGTTTGTGTCAGGCTCCATCACAGCAACAAAATAAGGCATCAGTCCTCGCGTGGGGATGACACCAACTGACATCCTGCCATTATTTACCATCTCCCAGAGTGTAAAATCCACTATTGACTTCAGGGAAGAGAGGAGGAAGGAAGGGAATCTGATACCAGTGCAGTGATTTAGAGCAAGGGGCTCCACACACAGGCTCTTGGAAGCATTTAGCCAATGCGTGCCTCAATTTCCCCATCTGTACAAACACTAGCACCCGTCCAACTTCCAGGGACTTGCAAGGCTGCAAGATATTCCAGTAAAGGAAAAGTTAAAAGCATGCAGCATTGTTCACTCAGCACATATTTGATGTGTAGATACAGTGTACTAAGAGCAGCTACTCTGCAGGAAACAAAGCTGTCCTTCCCCATGTCTGGAGAGAAATGCCCCTCTGTTGGAAGGTGGGACATTGCACAGCAGCAGTGTCAGTGTCCGTCCTTCCTACACAAGGGCAGTAGCTTTGAATGTGAAAAATTAATAGAACAATGCTGAATATCAAGGATAATGCCAAGTACATTGTCTGTAAGATACTGGCAATGTAGCTGCCTTCTCAACCCCGAGTTGCTCTGACAAGAAACATCCAGGATAACTCCACCAAAGTTATCTCCCATGGATTGAACACACCTTGGGTAGAAAGCAAGGTGTCTGCCCCTTCCATCTGGGAAAGCTGAGTAAAGGTCAGCTGGTACAACCCAGGAAAGGCTTCCTTCCTCCATCCATCCATCCATCCATCCATCCATCCATCCATCCATCCATCCATCCATCCATCCCTCCCTCCCTCCCTTTACCACATCTCTAGGCTTCCCAAGAGTTTCAAATCTCAGCTGGGAAGGCAGCAAATGTCCACACACAAACACAGGCTGTACCATGGTTAAAGCTATGGTGAGAGAGTCTGGCTATCTCATGGTCATAGGGGGAACAGACTGACAAGAAAGCAAGCAAAAAAGCAAAACAAACCATTTCTTTTTTTGTTCTCTTAAAGATCTTTTGGTGAGGACATGACAGATTCCCCAAAGCTCTAAATGCATTTGATTCCTTTTAGATGTTAAAAGAGAGAATCCCTCAGAGACCCACCAAACCCAGTTTTTCCAGGCCAGTCAAGTAGTTTCTGCACACCAGCTCTGTCTCCGCGTGTCCAATGGCAGCACACACCTGGGGGGGTTTGGAGGAGAGCATTTGGCAATGAACCTGTGCCAGTAATTAGGCTGTTTCTCACAGTCTCCCCTGTCTGGGGCTGACTATGCAAACCAGCTTCTGGCCAAGACAACTCAGGTTGTGATTCTTCCCTCCTCATTTCCAGGGTTTTAAACTACCTTACATTTCTTCCAGCCTGTCCTCACTATCATTTGCTAGGTGGTGCTAATGAGCTCAGCATCATACACAATATCCTCCTGTGTTCCTGCTCCTCGTAACCCCTACAAACCTCAGGACTCCACCAGTCAGGAACTCAGAAAAGCTTCAACTCCAAAAGCAAAGCTTTCCTTGGTCTCCATTCCCCATCTAACGTTGCCCAGTAGAGAAAGAACCATATTTTAGTGCCTTTTCTGCGACATGTTGCATGTAAACAGAGGGTGCCTTATCCAGCATCCAGGAGAGCCAGGAGGACTCTATGTTCCTCAAAGACCATCAGCCCCAGGACCAACATCTGAGGTTACTAAGCAGTGTCTCTTGGGAACACAAGCCAGCCACGGGTCCTGTTCCCTTCCAGAACCCAATTATTCACCTAATGGCCAATTTGCTGACATCTGGACCTTCAGAGCTTGACCTGTGATATGCCAGACATCCCAATGAAGTCAGTATTTGGCACCAACAGGGTGCCACTGCCTGGCACTACTGGAGAAGTGGATGCTGACGAGCACGACAGCACAAATCAAGTGTCAGAGCTTTTGGATGGATGTTCTCAGTCTGCTTAGCAAACCCTCATCCTCTTCTCTTCGAGATGAACGTAACATAGGATACAGGTGTCAAGCAGAGCAGAGTGTGGGAAGGCAGCCTATATTCTGTTACTTTCTCTCCAGAGTTAGCACCAGCTCCTTTCACGGGCAGCCAAGTTGCGCTGCTAAACGCCGGTTTGCAATCCTGCAGGTTGAACAGAGCCCAAAGCTTTTAGCCCTGAGCAGTTCTCTGGGAGAATCAGTCCTTGGCACTCACGCCGAATTTTCACCAGCAATAGAGCACTTCAAGGTTGTTCCAGCAAAGATCAAGTCTACTTCAGCATCAGGTGCTAGTCACTGGGAATTATCAAGGAATGGAGATGGCTGTGAAAGCACCACTGTCAACAAATCCTCCTCTCCTTTGGCTGCTTGAGTTGCACCTGTGAGATCACAATCAGGATTCATTGCAAAGAATCAAAACTCACTGCCCAGGTCCAGCCACCAAACCCAGAAACACTGCTCTAATCAAGGAGCACAAAGCACACTGCTGATTTGATTTTATTAGCTCTTGGAGAAGCACAGAGTCCCACCAACCTCTTTCCCTTTGAATAGCTGACCAGTGACAACGTGCATCCCTACAACAGTGAGCTGATAAAAAGACTGTGGAGTGGAACAAAGATGATCAGGATTTAACTATCCTGCTTTTTGACACTGAGGTGGAGCCTAGGACTTGGGAAAGGATGTGAGTGAGTGAGTGTGTGCGTGCAAACTGGGATGACTGAGCCTGGGGCCAGTAACCCCATGGATGAACGAGTATGTCTGAGCAAAGAAGAGGACTAGAGGCATACGTGCTACAACATCAGCACTGTGCATACCTAACTACTCCAGGCGAGTGTGTCCCATCCCAAATTCCCCACAAGCTCATTTTCAAGTTATGAATTGCAAAAGGACCCACCAACCACACTCAAGCAGGCAAAAAAAAAAATTTAAAAAAAAAATAAAAAAAAAGAAATATCAGACATGGGAAAGGAGGACCAGGGAACAGGAAGCCAAATACAGAACTATTTCCAGGAGGAATAACAGCCATATGGAAAAAGTTACCAAGATGATGAATTCTGTCTTCAATATGTTCAAGAAAGAAACTACATGCGACCTAGTCTGGGGGTGGCCAGATCCTTTAAGAGGGGGGAAAAAAAAAAAAGCTGCCACCCCAGCTTGAACTTGAACATTTGGTGTTTCATTTGCATCTTGGAATGAGACAACTGTTATCATTCAAACTTCACATTCTTCTCTTGGATCTCTGCCTTCCTGGGTCACATTTGTGGCTCTCACATAACCAGGAATCCCCCCGCTACAATATGCTTCTCCTGGCTCGGCCCTGAAACCAAATTCCAGAGCAGCTGACATGGAAATTTACCATCAAACAACTATTAAAGTTTTACCTCAGGCTGTAAAATACGGGTTTACGTGCTCTGCATAAAAAATATGAATATGCACTTGTCTCACGTGCCCTGTGGCCTGCTGACAGAGCTTCATGCTGCAGTCTCCTCGATTTCGGAAACCTGGAGAAGCCTAGGGATGGTGGTTGAAGCCCCAACTCTATAAGGGCTGGAGACCCTATGCAAGTGGGTGAGTGAAGAACAGCAGAGCCATGGAGGGTTTGCTTAAAGACAAATCAAGGCAGATTTGTCCTGATGCCCATACACACTCTTATTTCTCTCTCCCCAATGAACACGGGTGTCCATGGGGCAATTCCACTGTGTGGAACTGCCCCGTGGAGATGTTTCTCTCTGATGCCTAATCTTCTAATTCACGTACCTCATTCATATACTTAAAGTTCGCTGGGATGAATCCAGGTTTTTCTCCAATTAACAACTGTTTCTGTTTCTACTTTATATCCCTACTTCATCTTCTCTCTTCCTTTCCATGCAAATCACCACCCACTTGCCTCCAAGGGTGGACAGCCTTTGCCAATACAAGCACCCAGCAGAGAATTAAAGCTAGAAACTATTAACCATTGTTGTTTTTTTTCCATCACCATCAAGCTCAAAATCTTTGTCTATTCAAGCTACAAGTGGGCTGATGTATATCTTCTGCAGATCTCTGTGTTCAAGGGAAAAAAACAACAACAACAAAATCCTCTTTTGGCTAATAAACAGAAAGTAATTGCAGTTTGCTTCTTTGATGCAAAAGGAACTGTGCTATTGATGGCATTGGCTGAGAATGCCTAATTTGGACCAGCAACTTGTATCATTAGCTGTACATTCTCCTGCTAAACTCTGCCCACAACGTAACCACATCTCCCTTGGTCATCCGTTTTTTCCACCCGACATCTAGACAATGATGGCAGGGATTGTTACTCTTTCCCATTCCTTAGTATACCACACAACACAATGAGATCAAGCTTCTTTTTTCTAATTCCTCCTCAGTACACAAGACAAAAAATAAGCACGATTAGACATTCTCCAGTGCAGCAATAGTCACAACTGTGCGTGAGACTATGAGCCCCATGTATGAAATGTAAGGGATGTTATTTTGCCCAAGATGCAGGAGTGATTCTGCAGTAATGAGAAATCCGAAGCGATTTTGCCACAAGCAAGGTTAAACAACTGCTTCTTCCTTTCTCCTCTATAAAGCAACTTGCTGATTAATTCGGAAGCAAGGTAAACAATAAACAGTGATTATGTGCAAAGGGGTGATGATTCAGCCAAAGCAGCAGAGCAGCATTTGAGTAACAGGCTACAAACATGTGCTTTATTTTCTCAATGATGATTCTCCAGTGAGCAATGGAACAAGATGTCTTATATAGCCACCAGGCACCAGCATGGTCCCAGTGTCAAGAGCGAAATCACGTGACAAAAGGACTGACATGAAAGCTTTAAAAAAAAAAAAGAAAAAGAAAATAAAATCATCCCCATAGGGGATCACACATTCCAGGACCAATTTTTTTTACATCCAAGCAGCAGTAAACACAGACCAGCTGGGACATTTCAACTAGCAATAGCATGGCAGTGCTTAGGAGAACGTGCTGTGTCAAAAAGATCTGGAAAAGTGAAAATGTATCAGGACACCTGCAAAACAGCTATATTTTACCTGCATAACCATGCTCTACAAATGTAAATGGATAACGCAAGAAAAATATGCTGGGGAAAGTTCTCCTATAAAGCCACAAAACCCTGAGCCACCGAGGGGAAGAAGGAAATCATGAAGTAAAAGCACTTGTGCTTCTGTTTTATGCCTCAGTTTTCAGTTTGCCTCATCACAACCCTGATTTGATCATGTCTGTTACTTGGATAAAGAGAAGATGGAAAGGCTTTCTGTTGCATCAACAAAAAGCAGCATGAAAGATAACTGCAAAGGCAGCGAGCCAGCTCCGAGGTAGCTGTAGGTCAGTCTTGTTCTGCAGCACTCAACAAAACTGCATGGATTTGCAAAGGGTGAGATTTTTTGACCTCTTCGACTCTGTGATGGGAGTGATCAGGAAGAGTATGATCAGCAGGTCAAGACAGGTCATCCTCCCCCTCTACTCTGCCCTGGGGAGGCTCCATCTGGAGCACTGAGTCCAATTTGGGCTCCCCAGTTCAAGAAGGACAGGGAACTGCTGGAGAGGGTACAGCAGAGGTCTACAAAGATGATGAGGGGCCTGGAACATCTCCCTTACAAAGAAAGACTGAGGGACTTGGGTCATTTTAGTCTGGAGAAGAGAAGGCTGAGGGGGGGAATCTGATCAATGCTTATAAATACTTAAAGGGTAGGTGTCAGGAGGATGGAGCCAGGCTTTTTTCAGTGGTGCACAGGGATAGGACAAGAGGAAATGGGCACAGAGTTGAATATAAGAAGTTCCATCTAAAAATGAGGAGAAACTTCTTTCCTGTGAGGGTGGCAGAGCCCTGGGAGAGGTTGCCCAGAGAGGTGGTGGAGTCTCCTTCTCTGGAGACATTCAAACCCCACCTGGGCACGTTCCTGTGTAACCTGCTCTGGGTGACCCTTCTCTGGCAGGGGGGTCCAACCCCATGTGATTCTGTGCTCAGAGGGGGTATCTTGCGAGCCCATGATATTCCTTTCAAATACAATCACCTGTGTGTGGATGGGGAAAGAGACAACGGCTGCATCTGCAGCCGGTCCTTTGAGACTGTTGCTGGTCTCAAAGCTGGGCAGCTGCAAGTTCTACCAGGACACCACTGGAATTGAAGGCACGTGAGGAGGAGTTCAGGAAATTCATGTCCACATCCGTGGCTTGTTGCCCACCAGAGTGTCCCTGCTACACGCAGCCTGGCAGACCCACTTTGCCTGCCCTAACTCACCTGCCACCAACACAGCAGGTAGCTTCTAATCACACACCTGCAAGGTTTATTATATTAGCAGCAACCAAGTGGTTAACACATCTAAGAAATATATCCACTCTACTTAAGCAAAGCAAAGCAGCAAGGGGGCCCCGTGGTGTTGACAATTCTAACAGCAAATTAAGAAGCTGAAATAAAATGCACCATCAAGCAAGCAGCTGGAGTGAGGCCAGAAATCAGAAATAGATGTAAAGAAAACTGTATTGAGAAATCAGCTCCAAGCAGGCTCATTGAGCTCAATTACTAGAAATTAGAAAAGGAAATGGAAAAATTTGTATTGTAAGTCCACGACGCATTATGTGGCACCAATGATGGCTGCTCCATTTATTGTCTTTCTCCTAATCATGTTTTTATAGCACGGGATTTGCACTACCAGATCGGAATGATACTGATGCAGGAGGACAGCCTGCCACTTCCAGACAGAAATTCACAGCTTACATTCAAGACGTCAGACTAGAAGTAAAATTCCAGGGCTGGGGTCTGTGCCTGTAATCCCCCTGACATTGCCATGTGCTCCCCTCTCAGCACTCGGCCCCGCTCACGAGGCTGGAGATGGGCTGAGGAAGCCAGAGAGTTTTCCAAAAGAGTTCCAAAAAGGATTCTGCTTCCAGATTTTGAGCCAGGACAGTCCTGCTTTGAAACTCTACTCTCTAGCCAAGAAAGCACTAAGAGAGAAGAGACATTTATATAAAAGGGAAGAAAACCAAACAAACAGCTCATGGGCATCCACGCAAGTCCAAATGAAAAAATAGGAAGGGAAAACTGCATAAAGTTTGAGCAGACACAGTTATAAGAGTTAGCCATGCTGCAATCAGTGAGCAGATAGGTGCTAAGAATCCATCCCCACACTGAAGAGATTTGGGGTCATATTATCCACAAGCAATGAGACCTCCAAGCACGACTTGCAGCAGCTTCACCTCCTGTGGTGACAGCCCAGGGCTCTCCTGAGCCTGCCTATCTCGTCCCTCCTCTGGACCAGGGAAAATCATTCGCTCTCTCAGCAATGCCATAGGAGTGACCCATAATGATGATATGTCTTGAGTTCAGGAGGAGGAGAATTGAGCAGGCACAGATTTATTTTTCCATCCCTACCTTCCTCTCCTGACCAGACCAAGTTCCAGCACCCAGCGAGCCGAACCGTGCAGCTCGGGCAGGGGCGGGACTGGGAACCAGTCCATATCTTGCTCTGAGCTGTCACTTATGGCAGCACAATATGGAAAACCAAATACATGCTGGGCTGAAAACCAGCCAGAATCACGTGGCAGCGAGTGCCAGATCAAACACAGCCCATGGGCACCTCAACTCCTCACTGCCCCGGCGCAAAGCCCTACCCATCTGATGTTAGAACAGCTTCCCTTCCTTTCAACTATGGTAAATGTCTTTTCAAGTGACAGGAATAGGCACAAACTGTAAGCTTAAACTGCTGGGCATAACCTGAAAATATTTTAAGAGAACAAATCCTCTTTGGCTGCTGTCAACGGGCCCCAGAAAGATGCCACTAATCAGACAGAAAACCCACGTTCTCTTGTAGAGAGCTGCTGGCAGCACTTCGAGTGTGGTTGATGAGATGTAGAAACATGTGGAGAAAGAAAGAAAAAGCCCACGTTTGTCCATATATCACCAGGCTCACTCATCTGGCTCAGCAGAGCACTGGAGGAGCCAAATCTTGCTCATTCTGCTTTCATGACACATGGACCTTTCTCTCCAGATGTCCCAGAGGCAGGGAGGTTGGGAATGTCACTGAAGTCTGAAGGACTATGTGTTTCCAGCACAATGCAGCACTGCCAGCAGTGTCCCATTGCTCCCACACGCCGTCCCCTCACCCAAAGCACACAGTCCATAGACCTCCCAGGAAGAAGGTATCTCATATATCTCTAAAGGGGGCTACAAGAGATGAAAAAGAAATTATACTGCAAACGCAGGAGCCTGCACCTCCTGTCTGAGGAACCAGGGACCAAAAGAGATTGAAAGCAGCTGCCTTAACCTGGTAAATGCCATGAATCCACATAAAACCACTTGCTGTGGCTGAAGCTCTCCTTAGTGGTTGGGGGAATTTGTCCTCAATTCATGAAATCCTTTGCCCAAACCCAAACATATTCCAGAAGGGCCTTGTCTTTGGAAACGCTCATTCGCGGTTTTCCTTCAACCCTCTTGCTGCAGCTCTACCTCTGTCCGTTGTGTCCATTTAGCATTCTTACTCCTTGTGATCAGAGGCTGCAGGTAAGGAAATTCACCCCCACAAAAGAAATTTCCTCCTGAAATGGGAGCAGGACCACAGAAGGTGCCCAGACCAGCTTGTCGCAAGGTCTAAGCAGTCTCCATCCCATGTCACAGTGCTCAAAACCAGGTACCACCTGCACTTGGAGAGCTGCCCCAGAAGCCACCTTGAGCAGGACACCAGCCTTGGTCTCACTTTATCTCACTATAATTTTCATTCAGCTTTCTCCTGGCAGAGATGAAGATGGACTAGGGAGCTGGAGGAAGAGTTCTCTCTCTCTAACACGCTGTTTAAATTGACTTAATTTCTTCAAAATGTTTTTTTTTTTTTATTATTAGATTCCAGAGGGAGGGAATTGTACGTGCAGTCATGCAAGCAAATGTAAAGAGACTGATCCCTGGGTTTGCTTATTTAGAGGGCTTATTGCTGTATGAGTCTAAAAGTTTACTCCTTCAAAGTAGTCTGCTCACTGGGGTCATAGTCTTCAAACAAATTTCATTTATTCCCCTGAACTGCACTTGGAGGCCTCCAGTGGGCTCAGCAGCTATTGAAAAAGCCTACAAAATAACTCCGTCCTCCAAGGAAGCTTAGTCTCACATTAGGCATTTGTTTAAGTGAGTTTTATTGTATTGACATTCCCTATCCCTAAGAAAGGGCAAGGCCAAAAATATCACCCTGATGCTTTCGTGCCGTGCAGGTCCACATGCAGTGGTCCAGCACGTGTCCACCTGCACATTCCCAGTCTCCGCTGTGGCTCAGGGGCTCCCACACCATTTGCCCAGCCTGCAAGGTGCTGGTCCGAGTCCAGCCCCGAGCAGCAGGGATGCTGAACCACCATCTAATGGCTGGTTGGTGGCTTGTGTGGAGCAAGTGGGTTTGGTCCAGGTCCCAGCGGGCAGGTATCCATGTGCCTCAGAGCCAGTGCCCGCCAGGAGGAGCCTGAGTGGATGCCAGGCACGAGCAGGATGGGGTCCTCTGAGGTCTGCTGGTAGGGAGGTGTGCAGGCATCTGCTGGGCTCCAAGTCTGGCACCTTGAGCTGAGAAAGCCACAGTTTTACATTCCCTTTGGGTGATGCAGTTTCTCCACGGCATCCCTTTTCCACGCTCACCAAACGCATTAAGACACCTGAGCTACACAGCAAAGAGCCCCAAAGCCGTGGGGCTTCCTTCTCACATGTGGTCCAGAAAGGTGGTGGAAAGCTCTCAATCAAAGCAAGCGGCTGGACCTTACTCTTACTGTTTTCCTTAAGCGAAGTGCTTGGGTTTTTTCCCCCAGAAAGGCCCAGAAAAAGGAAGGTGGCATAAGCCTGAAGCACCAAGGCAGGCATCAGGGTCCATCAGGAACAGGAGAGAAGCTGTCAAGGAGAAGGGGGTGATGAAGATGTCAGCAAGAGAGACTGCAGGCGAGCAGGGGTGGGTGCTGGAGCTGCTGGGGAAGCTGCTGAAGGGGTGGAGTAACGTCAAAAACATTTAAGGAAGAAGGGATTCTGGGTGTAAAACTCGAGGCTTGGTACAGAAGCCTTGATTTTCAGGAGAGAAAGGGGAGTCAATCCCTTTGAGCAAACAACTTGAGGCATAAAAATCCCAGTATGCCCAGGACAGGGTGTACTAAGAGGGCTGGCATTCATCTGACAACACCAGGGGAGAAGGAAAGCTTCAGAGGGAGAGGAGAGAGCCTTTAAGGTCTGGCTAAAAAGCCAAAAGCTGCCCTGCGCCTGTACCAGAGCCACAGCCCCACCAGGCACAGGATGGTGTGGGGCACTGGGATTCTCTCCATGCCCAGCAGAAAGTCCTATCAGCTTGACCAGCTCCCAGCAGAGTGAGCACCTCTGTGTGGGGATCTGGGCTTTGATGGTGGCAGCAGCACAGGATGACAGCATTGCTCCCGAGTGGGCGGCGCAGCCCCATCCTTCATGAATGAAAATTAAAATAAAAAAATAAAATAAAATGAAAAAAAAAAAAAACCCAAGAAAGAATCACACCACCCACTAGCAGGTACGCTATAAATACCGTGGCAGGGGGGTGTCTGCAGAGGAACTGGAGGTATTGACTTCATGGCTTACTTACAGAGCTGCATATGCAACTTAATTACCATGTAGAGCACTTCGCTGAAGACATTAGGCTGTACTGCGTAGGTCTGAGCTACCAGAATCAGTCTGGCTGTTCTGCCCCACAGCAGAGCAGAAAACCTACCAACAAGTCCAATTCCTTGTCCTAGAGAACAGGCAAATTGCATTTATACTACACTGGATACCCACAGGCATCTCATCCCTGGAGGGACTTTGCAGAGCTACAGACTCTGCTTGTGAGATCCTGGACAAAAGCACAACACCCCAAATCCTGTCTCAAGTGTTTGAGATCTAAGGTGAGCTGAAGAAAGTTGGTGCAGCCAGATGCTGACCTTCGCTTGGGTATGGAATGTGCTGAGCTCTGCGATGGCCAGAGTAGGGCAAAATTAAAATATTTGGCAGGCTTCAGCTGAGATCACCTACCTGATGTGCTCGCTATGCAAAGAGAAAAGAGGAATCCCAGCAGAACCCTTCACAGGAATCCATTTAGGGTAGAAAGTCATTGCTCTGTGGCTGAATCAATGCTGATCAGCTTCCAAATCTAGTCTAAGCTGCACATAAATCATGAGACAGGCTCATCTCCAGACCAGTGATCAGAACCCAATCCTTTAATTCTCAAAAGTCCCCCCAAAAACGCTCTGTAATACAGATTGCAGCAATACCCATTTACAAAGAAAAAAAAAAAAAGAAAAAAAGAAAAAATAATAGCACAAAGACCTGTCTGTTAAGAAAAATGTTTAGTTTTACTGTTGCAGAGAAAGAACATTGTTACCTGGAGAATGAGCCTAGAGGAAGAGCTGAAATAATGGGAGCTGTTGGCAGAGGGAGGGGAAGGGAGTGCTGGATGGCTCACAGAAGGGAAGACAGCCTCAAACACAGGCAGAACCTGCTTGCAAGGGCCCTGGGGTCACTTTTACCAATATCCTTATACAATAAGAGTCTTTTGGACTCCACCATGGCAGTGGTTTTGTGCAGCAGGTCACAGCTTTGCCCCGCAGCAGAAAAGCAGAGGGAACAAGGAAACATGGTCCATCTCCCAGGAGGACATGCAGATGCTCATCAACCTTGCATTTAGCCTGTGGGTACCTCAGAAGTCTTGGAGAGCTCTGCTTCTCTGCCACAGAGGGTAGAACAACCTCAAGTTACCAAGCAAAAAGACCAAGCTGGCCCACAGCAAGAAGCAAAGGCTGACCAGGGAAGCAGGGGACCACAGGGGACCAGGGCTAGCTGAGTCTAAACCAATGCCTGGAGTCACCAGAGAGGGTTTTTTCTCACCATCTGGCTCCATGGTAAGAGCAGGTGCTGGGAGCCCTATGGATATCACCTCAGGGCTATGAAAACAGGGTTATTTCATAGTATTAAATGACTTAGAAGAACCTTACTTATGGGCTTATATGCCCATAAGTCAAAGTTTTAGCAAGTCCTCAGGCTGCTTTAAGGGGAAACAATTAAACAGCTTTAAAACTACCTGTAGAAACATCTCTTCTGCAATATCTTCAAGTATTAAGACGCTCATGTACTGTACTTTAGATTACTCTTGGATGCTAATGGAATGTAACTTGTGATTTAGTCCTTTCTGAGCACACCGCACCTTGCAATCACAGCTGCTCAATCCTCCAACCACCTACAAGGGAAGGCTCATCTTCTCCTTTTCTGGGTGGATGTGTTTGAAAAGAGAAAGCAAGCACTTTATCACACCAACAGTGGTGCCAAAACACAAGTTGCTGCTGCTTCCACCCAGCCCGCAGAAGAATCAAACCGAATACGCTGCACCTCCAAACACATCCTTGCCAGAGAGAGTTGAACACAGCAAAATTTATTAAAAAGAGATGTACACAAAATTTCCTAGCATTAAGCAGACCAGTGCTTGTACTCTCACTGCTTGTATGACCGGAGATCCTGTTACTTAACCTCTTAACAATGCTACTTCAACAAGAACCTTTGCATACAGATATAATAATAATGCCCCAAAATATTTTTCACACATCTCTTTGGAAGAACATACATCCCAGAAGGAGGCAGAGGTTGACCATGAAGCCTGGGTGGTTCACAAAGGAATGAGCAAGTCCTTCAGTGTCAGCCCACAGAGCCAACCTCCGAGGTCAGCTCTCCAGACAATCAAACATTTTATGTACAAAAAAAATAAACCAGAGCTAGAGCTGTCTAGCAGCTAAGATCCACTTGTTAGGAGGTTTGATTTTCTCTCACCACTGCTCTGTGTCATGCAGACATTGGACTCAAATATTGATTGTAAAAACCAGGATAATTATAATTACCAGACTCTGACCCAGCATCTGACTACCATTAAATTCATTATCCCCCAGAGAAACAGCACCCACAACGTCTCCCCTCTTAGTGCTTTTTTTCAAGGCTGGACACACTGACACATGGAAACGTGGGGCAAGAGCAAAGCCCTTCCAGCGGGCAGCACTGCTGGTGGCCAGGGGGTGATGGCAGGCAGGACCTGCCTTCCCCAAAACACCTCCTCTTTGCTTTTACTACATCTGGTGAGTGCCAAGACCTGTGTGGGGATGCCTGTCCCATCCCCAGTCCTTCCAGAGTGGTTGTGGAAGCAGGAACTTCCCTTGCAGAGCTCCATGGGTTTTGCTTTCATAAGGACATAAGAGGTGGAATCGTGGTTATTGCTGGGCAGTGGGCAAAAGCCACCCCAGAGGTTACCCGTCCCTTGGGGGGCACAGCCCCACACGTGCAGTTGCCGTAAAGCCTTGCTCTGCTCTCACCTCTCAGACCCTAAGCCCTGCCCATCCCCCCACTTTCCTCTGAAACATTTCAAATGTGTTTATCTCATAAAAAAATCTAAGCAATAAAAACACATTTAAAAGCTTTCTTACCATTAAATTATTTAGCATGGTGGATGCTGAGGACCACAACATCAGGAGATCCATAGCATAACCATGGTTGAGGTCAACCTCAGCTGCTTTTGGTGCCTGTGGAGGCTGGAGGTTATCTTTTTGCACAGATACACCTTGAATTAATTCCCATACCAGCTCTGTGTGCTTAATTCATCATCCATCAATCCAAGATGATTCAAGGATTGGAGCATCTCCCTTATGAGGAAAGGCTGAGAGAGCTGGGACTCTTTAGCCTGGAGAAGAGAAGGCTGGGGGGAGATCTTAATAATGCCTATAAGTATCTAAAGGGTGGGGTGAAGGAGGAGGAAGCCAAACTCTTCAGTGGTTGCCAGTGAGAGGACGAGGGGCAACAG
>BJBW01000526.1:32835-87236 GCA_004320125.1 Scolopax mira
CTTGGAGCAACCTGGTCTGGTGGGAGGTGTCCCTGTCCAGGGCAGGGGATTGAAACTGGATGGCCTTTAAGGCACCTTCCAACCCAAACCATTTTATGATTAGTCCACAGTAATAGAGACCAAACATAATTGAATTGAAATGTCAACAGTAACAAGATTGAGAGCAAAACCTGTTTCCACAAAACCATGGATGTTTCAAGGTTGCAAACCCCCTAACGTGGAACGCTTTAATGCAAGGGTAGCTGGATAAAAGATATTTATATTACCATCCAGAGTATTTAATTTTGTAACAGCAGCTGTGAGCCTGCAAACTGCTGAATCCCTTTAACCTGAGCCCTGGTGGAGCCGTGGTTACCTCCTCCAGCAGAACTGCAGCTCCTTCACCTCCTCCTGACACTCTTTCTTCTCCATTGTACAAGATTAGCATATGTCCAATCTGTTGAGGGTTATGGAAGGAATTTCTCACTAAAAAGGTTAATAAACAAATAAGTCCTGCAGTAACAATACAACCACTGTGTGAAAACTTAATTGGATCAGCAATACATCAAATATGCCAACACAGGGACAAACTTGTAAAACGATTGCTTAATCTTGGCCCTAGGTCATGGTTTCAGTGAGTGCCTCGCAACAGAGACTGCTTTTAACTGCACTGAGAAGTAGGTTACAATATGTTGGAAATAAAAGCTGTTGGTAGCTGTATCTTTTTTTGAAAGCAAGAAGTTATTACTTTAGAGATTTAAACAACCCAGACAAATATCAAGTGTAATCTTCTTAAAAACAATGCACTTTAGGGAAAAAAGGCCTTTTTTTAAAAGCAAAAACAATACTTATTCAGTGTCAGTCTGTTTGCAATCAGATTAGACTGATGAGTACAGGAATAAACCCACCAAACCAAGATCAGCAAAGATAAACCCAACGACTCACCTCCATCATCCTCCCATGAGATAATGGGGGACACACAACCCCCAAAATCCAACCTAAAAGATATTACATATTCAAAATAATTGTGAATTTGCTGATTCTTCTTGGAAATGTCACAGTGAACCAACATACTCCAGGAAAGCTGTCAGCACTGAGGGGTAAAATTTCTATCCTCAGCTCTCACTCGACGCCCCTGTGGAACTCAATTCACAGCATTACTTACAAGAACCCAACTTCACTTTGAAGCATAATAGCTAATCCTCATCAAAGCAACTAATTTCAACAAAGGGGAGCAAGCCGTGAAAAAACGTTTCTGGGTGTCTCAATTGGAATTAGGAAAACTTGAAAAATTAAGAGGAGCTGACACTGACAACCTGATGATGTACCTCGACCACATCTGCTTTAGCTAAATAGATTCTACACTGTATTTACTAAAAGGGCCAAAGCCATATAGCCATCTCAAGCAAAAGACATTTTAAAAGTGACCACAGGAAGGGAAAAAAAAAGGCACAGGAAATGTCACTGTTCTCCTAAATGTATGGTGAAGCATAAATTTCATAGTGACTAGGAGGGAGTCTTTTTCTTTTTTTTTTTTTTTGCTGTTTCTGTGGTTTACTCCATATCTGGGAAGGAAATCCATTTTGATGCGGTATTAGCAAAATGGCAGCTTCCCCTGGGAGACACCATTCACGGTTACAAATACCAGAGCGGTGGCATTTCTCATCAAATCACCCCTCTGAGAGTTGGAATAACGAGCTGCAGTCGGAGGAAGGCAGTGGAATCCTGCACACGGGCCAGACGCCGTCCCCAGGTGCACTGGGCAGAACACGCCAGCTCCCTGAAGACTGGGGCAAATCTTTAATCCCTGGGATGGATGCTCAGGGGGCCAGAAGTGTGGTGTAAGCGTGACCTCTGCACGGGTCTATACCACACACGGCATAGCTTAAATATTTTCATTGTCCCAAGGTATCAGGGAACACCAGTCCAGAGCCTCACACGTCAGAGGACCACTCCACAGCCATCAGAACATCTGTCTATCCACTTCTCAGGTCCTGTGGCACCATCAATTTGCCACTCTCTCCTACCCTGTCCCATTCAGAGACTGTTCTCCACGTGTGGGAGGGATGTCTGCAAGACCCCACTACAAAAGATTAAAGATCCAGGTTCATTAAAGCTGCAAAAGGTCAGGAGTTTGGAAGCCTGAAGGTGCACCTAGTTTGGTACTACTGAGACTGCAGCGCTATGAGCATCCCATGCTGCTGCAAGAAGACAGACAGGTCCCACCATCCCTGATGCTTCCCATCCTACACACATACTCTGTCCCAAAAGGGATGATGCCACTGCCCCACAGATTCCCTCTGCTCCATGGCTTTTTGTTATTTAACCCTCTCAGATGGCTTGTCCTAAGCTCACAGAATCACAAACTGGTCAGGGTTGGAAGGGACCTCTGGACAACAACTCCAGGCAGCGCTACAGGCTTGGGGAAGAATGGCTGGAGAACTGCCTGGCAGAAAAGGACCTGGGGGTGTTGGTTGGCTGAACATGAGCCAGCAGTGTGCCCAGGTGGCCAAGAAGGCCAACAGCATCCTGGTCTGGATCAGGAACAGCGTGGTGAGTGGGACTCAGGAGGTGATGGTCCCCCTGTACTGGGCACTGGAGAGACCCCACCTCAAGTACTATGTCCAGTTTTGGGCCCCCTACCACAAAAAAGACATTGAAGGGCTGGAGCAGGTCCAGAGAAGGGCAACGGAGTTGGTGAGGGGTCTGGAGCACAAGCCTTATGAGGAGAGGCTGAGGGAGCTGGGGGTGTTCAGTCTGGGGAAGAGGAGACTGAGGGGAGACCTTCTCACTCTCTCCAACTACCTGAAAGGAGGGTGTAGAGACGTGGGGGTTGGTCTCTTCTCCCAAGTGACAGATGACAGACAAGGGGTAATGGCTTCAAGTTGCACCAGGGGAGGTCCAGGTTAGATATTAGGAAATATTTCTTTACTGAAAGAGTTGTCAGGTCTTGGAATGGGCTGCCCAGGGAGGTGATTGAGGCACCATCCCTGGAGGTGTTCAAGAGATGAGCGGGGATATGGATTAGTGTTAGGTTGGTATTGTTTTGGGTGTGGTGTGGGGTTTGTGTGAGGTTTTTTGTTCATTTGGGGGGGGGTTGGGGGGGTTTTGTTTTGTTTTTTTTTTCATTGGTTGGACTAGATGATCTCAAAAGGTCCCTTCCAACCTAGGTGATTCTGTGAGGTCATCTCATCCAACCCACTGCCAGAGCAGATTGGACAGGAACGCATGCAGGCAGGGTTTGGAATATCTGCAGGGAAGGAGACTCCACACCCTCTCTGGGCAACCTGTATCCCTGGGCAGCTCTGCCACCCTCAAAGTAAGAAAGTTTTTCCTCGTTATGGATGGAATTTCCTGGTTTTCACTCTGGTTCACAACAAATCCCAGCTGGACATGGGAAGGTCCCTTTGGAAACCCACCCCGCACCGCCCAGGCCAGGGATGCTTCCCCTGGCCGGTCCTCACCACGTGTGGTTCATCAAGGTGGAACATCATTTCACCCCTTGGCCCCACTCTGCCTCTTCTGCACAAAGACTACCCTGTGCTCCCCCATCCCACCCTGCCCTGGGAAGGTTCACCCAACACATTCCTCTTAGGGGTCAGACCATTGAAGACATTAAAATCACAAATTCCTGCTGAAGTCCAGCTGCCTATTAAGCAAAATGATCCAAACGCAACCAACACTGGAAAGAAAGGACAGAGCAGGAGCCACAGGTTGGTTGCAGAACGGAAAATGGGGTGGGAAACACCTGGTCCTGGCTGTGATTTAGGGACAAGTCAGGGAGAACCAGCGAGCGTCGATGAGGATTTTCTCCCACGTGGAGTGGTGTCTGCCCAAACACCGCTGACCACAGCCAGCCTCTCTCTGAACCAGCCACCCCTTCCCCTGCAGCACATCCCCTGCATCCTCCAGCTGAGGAGCAGTGACTGAATTCCCTCCACAGACAGCACTGCCCTCTCTTTTGTCTCTTGGATATGCCCCCACTAACACACACGCTGCTGCCTGACCCCCCCACCCCTTCCCTGCTCCATTGCCAGACTACGACCACTCCCCTCTTCCCATCACCTCCTCTCTCCCAGCCATGAGAGCACTCATCCTCCATCTTCCACTCTTCATCCTGAATTATTCATCGATGTCAGCGGCGGTACAGAAGTACAGACAGAGAAGAAACGTGGGGCAGAGACACTTTGGGAAGCTGTTGCCCTTCTCCCGGCTGCGCAGCCGCTGCCGGTCCCCCCTGGGCTGGGGTCTATGTGCTGAAACAAGCTCCAGAGGCCACCAGAGCATCCAACCCCCAGCCCCAGGAGGAAAAGAAACAGCATGAGAGCAGCTCTAATGGTGCAGCACACAGGCAGTGATCAAAAACTCCTGCTGAATATGGAGGAGAGGAGATAGATGGTCACACATAAAACATAAATGCTGTCACGCATCAATATTGATGTTTCTTTGCTCCCACAGACCCAGACCATGGATAATTACATGCAATTTTTATGGGGCCCCCGACATACTTCAGGCTCTGAACATCAAAGCCCGGGTAGGTAATGCTACAAGTTGCCAGGAGTAGCGTGGATCAAAATGGAGCTTGTGGAGAGAAGCAATGGGTGGCGAGGTGGGTAATTGCAGCAGCCTTTCAACGCTGCAGATGCTGCCTGAGGTTACAAAGGGAATAAGGTAGATGATCACAGGCCGGGCCCAATTATTCTCCATGTACAACCCCAGCACCCTTGTTGAAGCCTGGAAGGGCAGGGGGAGGTGGCTGAGCACCTGGTGGGATATCTGGAGCGGGCAGCTCCAGAGCTGAGCAGAAGGAAACACCTCCAGAAAACACCCAAGTGCCAGGGATAAGGAGCAGGACGCCTGGTCTGGCACGGAAAGCTTAACGGTGGGATGAGCTGGAGGGCAGATCCCTTCTCATCCTCCCATCCCCAGCACGGGGAGAACATTGCTGCATCACCTCCAGGGAGCCCCTGCTGAAAGCTTTTACTGGGCTGGCGGGTTTCCACACCACCCCCATCCTGGAGAGAGGCACACCCCCATCTTCAGACCGTAAATGCCTCTAAATCAGACACCGGGAAACATCTTCCACAGCCTCCACGGAGGCAAAAATACTCTTCATGTCAACACTTGCTGATAAACAAGTCCTTGCTTTCTTCAGGCCATTAGAGCATCTTCACCTGTGGCTGCAGAAAAGCAGAGATCACGCACACCACTGCTCCAACACCTGGAACGCTGCTCCATGCTGTCAATTCTAGCACACAGCAGCTTTCAGGGAGCATCAAGGGATGTAATAAGGCACAGCTCGGAGTGACTGCCACCTCCAGCTGTTTCTACTGGCCCCTCTCTTCCTTTCAAGACAAGGCAATTTCACAACCAGCAACATCCAAATTTCTCCATCCCGGAGACATGGATACAAGCTGCATCCGTAGTTGCAGCACACGATGAAACTGAACGCACAGTTTAACATTTTTTCTTGAATGACAGTTCTAATGAAAGACATTTCAGCACTTAGAAAATCAGCATAAATGATCAGTTGCTAATCTTGTTCTCCCAGTAACTCTGGGGAGTCAAAAATAGACTAGGCAGAATAAACTGGGGGCTGAAAACGGGGGTGGGGATGGAAGTGGGGGTATGTTTTGCTCCTCTTTCTGAGAAATCACATAGCAATTGCCACCGATTAAAAAACCTACTTTTTTTTTTTTTCCTTACAAAAAGCACAATTTGCTGTGCCACCAGTGTTGTGCAATAGTCGAGGTTGTCTCTGGGCTCAGCAGAGGGAATTGGATGAGCCACATTTTGCGCATCTGCCCCGTCTCTAACCTTTTGCACGCCCAGCACAGGTTGCAGACCCCACACATCCCCACCATCACGTGTAACTGAACACACAGGGAGGACAACACAGCCTTCATCACCACCTGAGACACCACTGGTGCTCAGGAGCTGTAGCTCTGGGGATCCTCCAACCAGAACCTTCGCAGGACAGGAATGGTTGGGAACAGAGAGAGCTGAGTGGATGGCACAGATTTTCTACCTCTAGATAAGCAGAAAGCCATGAGATCCTCAGTTCAAGACCAAGAGGACACTTTTGCACTTGGTAGAGCTTTCGTGTGCACACATAAGCAGGGGGGTTACAGCACTATACTCTGTTCATTAATGCTAAAGACCAGTTATGCTCATTTCCCTGGCCTCAGAGAGAGGCCTCAGGGGAGGATGGCAGGTACAGAACGAAGAGCTGCAATGAGCCCTGGTGGGAACTGATTCACTTCAGGGGCCCCAGGCACTGCTGTGGTCCAGGCTGACACAGCAGGCAACATCCCTCACTTTACAAGACCAACAAGGCATCCTTTGCTTTGACTTCCCATTTCCATCTGTCCTGTTCTGCTCAAAATCTTACCCTGGTCCTATCATTGTAGTATCTGAGCTCAAAGTAGTAAAATATTAATCCTTATGGCATAAGAAGGGACAATTTTGACATCAACAACTTGCAACAGCTTCTATGTTGGTGAGAGTGCCTTTTTAGTACTTCTTTTAATTTCTCTACTTTCTTTATTAGTCCATTTTTATAGCTTGTGCAACACCTTAAGCACCTCCCAGAAGGTCCTTTATAAATAAAATTTTTAATAAGATTAAGGATTTAACTTCAAGGAAAAAAAAAACAGTTGGCAAAGTTATGAATTCCACAGCCACTGTTACATGCCCTTCTTGTTTGCACAGGTCCTGGTACAACCAGCAGTTACTGGTGCTGCTGCCTCTACTTCTGGGAAAGCAGTTGGAGTCTCAGCAGATCCCTGCATTTCAGATATAAAACTAACAAGGCTTCTGGAGATACTACATTTCTTGTTTTCTGTGAAATTCAGATATCAGTTCCGGAACTTTAACAGGCTTTTTATATCCCTTTCTTAGAGGATTTTTAAAATTATAATGGTATCTGAGCCATCAATTATCTGCATCAACAGGACAGAGAAGAAATACAGCACATCATACCAGAAAGCCCCAGGATGTATAAACGTGCAGCTCGTGTGGCTACTTCCTTTTCACATTCAGCAGACAAACAGGACAATTAGGAAAACTCAGGCTGGATGACCCTGGATGACTAAATTATAATTCCATGTCCAGCTACAGTGTAAATCAAGAAGTACCAGACACGGACCTGAGCCTGCGCCCCCTTCTCCAACCCGCACTCCCAAATTATGAGGATCTTGAGGCCTGGCTCAAGTGAAACTCTGGTTCTATGAGGGAATACAGCTCTTGTTCAGTGTAACCCAGGAGACAAGATCTTTTAACAGCGAAGTCTCAAGCTCATTCACCTTCAGCAGAAAGGCCTGGCGCTTCTGATATCTTCCCTGTATCACCACATGCAGCTTTCGTGGCTCACCACTAAGGATAACAGCAGACCCTTCTTTCCAAAGAGGCTTCATAAGCTTTATCTATCAAATGAATAGTCATTCCCTCTGTCACTAAGGGAAAATAACAGGCAGTTTCAATCAAAGTGGTGCTACAGCACAGGAACAGTTGCCTGAGGTTCAGAAACCCAGAACCTTCCAACCATGCATCATGCAACAGCCCTAACAAACTCAGCTTGGTCAACAACCCACCATACCTTCTACAAACATTGTGTTTGACATATGAAAGATATGTACCAGGCCCCAAGTAACCTGCATCCTCAAGAGACAAAACAGATAAAGACCTAGACCAGAACATGTGCTGTTACCCTTTTTTCACAGAGAAGAGGAATCCAGGAGCAAGCACATCTTCAGCCCCACAGGTGATGCATCCAGATCTCAGCTCAGTTGCCTCCTGCACTCAAGCTTCAGCCAGTAGCAAACTCTCTCTTTGGCACCAGCAGAGAGTCTGGTCATCCTCTGCCTTTTTAAACCTTCCCCTCGTACACCTGGTCCCAGAACTACAATTAGGGCTTGCATCACCTGACAAAGATCAGCTCCAGGCTATTACCCACCTGGAAGCCACACTGAAGGTGGCTCAAAGCCTTCAAACAAACTCTCTCCTGCTAAACTCAGTGGTATTTCATTTTTTCCATCAGTGCTCCCAACACTCTCAAGCATTTACCTAATGAAGGAGATGTTTCACCAGGACTCCTGGAAAAATGGGTCAGATGCTGCATTGACAAAACAAATTCTTCTCTGAAACCATTTCTGCATTTGGAGTTTGCTTGTCGAGCTGAGAGAAAATGTGTTACAGCACTACAGGGGCCAAGTTTTCAGGACAAATACATCACTTGGGTTTCTCAAGAGGCCAAACAGAGTGTGGCCAGGGCAGCAGCATCCCATGGGTGGTGGAGCCCTGGGAACAGCTCAGTGCCTGAACAGAGGCACCATGTTCCTTCTCTGCAAACAGTTTTAGCTCCTCTGTACTACTCTGCTGCAAAGTCCTAACTCAGGTCTGAATCTTAAAATCTACCAGACTCTGAAGTAAAGTTTCTTTGCTTCTCAGAATCCACCTTCCAAGCCCCATGAAATGAGCCATCAGCGTATCACGAGCAAAGACCTTTGGTCCATGGAGTCTGTTTCCAGGGGTAGCCCATAACCACTTGTTGGAAAAACACCTCATGAACCCACATTGCATTAATCAGTGCTATTCACAAGGGAAAAAACATTTCTTCCCAATTCCTTCAGGTAATAATATTTTACCCTGAAGCACGAGATTTTATTATGATTAGTCCCATTTTATTTAAAGCCTGAAGAGGGACCATGAAGCCTCAGATAGGAGAGATAAAAGGAGATGATGCTCAAGCCCAGCCTTTTGCAAGTCAGCATCTGACCTAAGTTAAAATCATTCAAGCACGATGGGAGGGGGGAGAGGGAAGTCCTTTGGTTTTTAATCTATTTGAAGAGGGCAGAAATGCTGGCTGAATCATGAACTCTGGGGAATATGAATGCCTCCCAAAGGAAAGAGGGCTTTCTTGTCAATGTTCTTTAAAAAGAAAAGAATGTTTCGTGTGGGTGTGTTCTGTTGTTTTTTTCCACTGTAGAGCAAGTGTCCCATCTTATTTCTCAAATGGTCTTTTCTTTGTTGATGCCTCATCTATTAATAATCCTTCACTGGAAGGGGAAAAGAAAAAGTAAGCTTCTGTCAGACATACAAGCTGTTAGTCTGAGATGGACAAAAATAAACCAAAGCAGCACAATTAGCTGCAACACAGGTCAGTTGTCCGTAGTTGCCCAGTGACTATGACTGTAACCATGCTAAACTCTCCTTATAAAACAGGACAGTTGGACAGTGCTCTGTCATAGAGACTTGGAGTAAATTTTTGAAGGTTCCTGAACTGTCCAACCCCACTCACTACATCAATATCCTCTACGTGGGTCCAAAAACTATTTTGTCCTTAAAACCATAGAGGAATGAGATCATGCCTGTTCTCCCTATGGAGTCAGGATTTTCAGGGAGCTGGCCCAGGACCAAGTGCTTTTTTGAGGTGTGCTGTGGTTTTTCCATAACATCCATTGCAAGAGGGCTCTGAGCCTGTCGGAAACAGTGGTGGTTTTCCCCAAATCCCTTCTCCAACCGGGGGCAGGATTACCTCCTCCCTTCCACAGACAGGGTCCCTGGCTGCTAAAGTTGCCCAAGGAGCTGAGAGTTGATCACAGGCGATGAGATCTGAGCCCATGGTGTGATGATGCTCCACTGTCAGTCACCTCAGCTGTGGGAGGTGGGCAGCATCTTCGGGGGAGCCTGGGATGAGCTTAAATTTGCAACTCCCTAAGTGAAATCTTCATTTGTTTTCACAGGTCTTCTCTAAACTGCGGCCCTTTGAAAAGGAACCGAATTTGCTGGAAACGTCAGCCCAGAGCTTCGGTGGTGGGTATGTTAAAATGCCACTGGTGAGATCAGTCATACTTCTGAGAGGTGTGAAGTGTATCAGGGAAGCAGCCAATTACCTGCGTCACATTGCAGGAGACTCGACGGTGCCACCACATTTCCTGCGAAGGCACAGATGCCGTCTGAGCCCACAACAGACCTGCTTTCTTGCCTGTTCACACAGCAACCGCAGGAAAAGTCAACATTACTGAGACTCCAAGATGCTTCTCAAGATGGCAGCCTTCAAAGCAGGCTTTGGCCTGGGGGAACGGAGGTGAAGAAGCGGTAATGAGAAAGACATGAGCTGAGAGTCCAATGATCACCAGGGAAAAATGAGGTGGCTCTCAAGATATCATCACTTTACAAGGTCTCTGCTGCACTGCCAGCTCCATGATGTACCGCAGTGTCCCAGGTCCCCAGGGCACAGCCCCAGCATTTGGGACTGACTGTTCTCTTTTTCCTGATGAACATGAGTATTCCTGCTCAGAGAAAGACCATGATCATCAGCATCACTCTGCCATGAGCTCTGCTGCAATATGGCCAGTCTTCCTCTTGCCCCCAGGTTACCCACCTGCAGAAAATTATATTAAATCATTAAAATAATTATCTGTACTTTCTGGGTCCTTTTAAAGGTCACAGTTGGGCTCGCTGGGCTGGGAGTTCCCATCTTCTCACCAAGTCTCTCTTCTGCAGCAAACGTGCCAGAGTCAGCTGGGTAGGTGAGTTCCCAGTAAACACGTCGTGTTGTCTGGCAGGAATGAACCACTTCACACAGCAAAAAGGAGAGAATAGTCCTGTCACAGCAGCAGTGCTGGTGCAAAGGCAAGTTTGGAACCATGTTATCTTTGGAGAAGACTAAAGAGAACATCTCCATTCCCAAATAGCACCATGGTTGAAACTAAGCTGCTGCACAACCTTCTGCAGTACTTGGTGCACCAAGTGGTGGGACTGAGCCTTCTTCTGGAATGCAAGTGAAGGACAGGGTCCTTGGGGATCTCAATGACTAACAGCTCCTACAGGGATGGACAAGATGTAGCCCTGTCAGTCAACATAAGGGAGCAAGCAGCCTGGATTGGACTGCACCATCCCAAAATTGCAGCAAGAGAGTGATCCCCATCATCCCCCTTGCACATGAGACATTCATCACCTTCCCTTGCTAAAGTGTTCAAGACATATTGGAGAAAAATGCAGGTGGGCTTACTCCCAAAGATCTTCTAGGAGAGAAAGAGTGTGAATTACTCACCTGGAGCCAATGCAGATCTAACCAGCCTGAACATCCCTAGCACAGCCCTTTTCCCACTGCTTCCAACACCCTTCTCTCACATATCTTTCCTCCTACATCCTTCACTGCATTTCAGCCTTCACCAAGCCAAAGCTGGAGGTCCCCAAGCTTTCTGCACCAGGGAGGAGAGAAGAAGAACATGAGAATGCACATTTTCCATGTGCTTCCCAGCCTTCCATCTTAGGTTGTCAAGCAGCAGCAATAAACAATCAAAATATTATTTTATGAGACAAAGCCAGCTATTGCCAAAGCCAGCGTGAAATACGTTCCACCTAGAGCCATTTAATTTCAGTGGTATGAACCTTGGCTTGTTGACAAGACATAGAGCCCAGGCTGTGGGATATCAGCATCGGCTGCCTTATCTGCAGGGAAATAAACCCAGACCTGCTGAAAACAGTTGAGTGGAATATCACCATAGAAACTAGGCGAGGAAACGGGTGAGGTGTCTCTCCCCAGCTAATTCCAACGTGACAGCAGCCAGAGAGAGACCAACCACTTTGGACCAAGGTGGGGTAGGCGAGAAGGATGGCTCGGAGCAGCGCCAGCCCCCGAGCAGATGTGTGCTGGTGGGGAGATCCCCACCCGCGTCCCCCGGGCTGTATATTTAGCTGCAGGCAGGCTTCCTCCCCAGCCACCCACCACCCCTCTGCGACACAGCGTCCCCCGAGATGCTGCTGCCGTTGTGCCGCGCTGCCTGGTCCTGCCCATCTCCACCACGGGTGCAGAGCAGGGACAGAGCGCCATTTTCCTCTCCCTCTACACATTTCAATAGAGGAGGAAGGGAATGATCTGGGAGCAGGTCACAGAGCCCCTGAACCTTCTACCTACAGCACAAATTTAAATCCATCCCCAGCCTCGAGACAATCTTGTGCCATTTATAGAGAGAGAAGGAGGTGCTGCAGAGAATCCATCTTCAACTGTAGCCTGAACCAAATGCTTTGGAGAAAAGACAGGGAACCCCAGAGTGTTCCTCATTTGCCTCCTTCCCTGCCTCCCAGGCTTTCAGGTGCCATGAAACACAAGCATGACACAATGTCTTTAACACAGCACCAACAATTGTGTTAAATTGTCTTCAAGACAACAAATTGTCTTCAGGTGTCATGTATACACAGGTCCTCAGCCTTGATAATACCTAGAGACTAAGCTCCCCAGCTTGTATCCTCTGTAAAAAGTACAAACATCGTGGTTCCTTGCATATGTTGGGGTTTTTTATTATTACTATTTTCAGTAGTTTCATGTAATTTCTACTGGTGCTTCATAAGTAAGAGAAGGAGCCGCTGATTCATTGGCCTATCATTTCTTATTTTTTACATCTCTCATGTCCCCATTTAGTCATCTCTTTACATTAAATGACCCTAGACTTTTCATTAATATCGCTTTAGTCCTACTGTTTGTCATCTTGACAACTTCTATTAGAGTGCATGGAGTAGAGATAGAGGCAAGAATCAGAGAGTAGCTCAGAAAAGGGTCTTTGGTTGATATTATGACAAGGTTGGGTTTTTTAATCTCATTATAACCCTAATATGTTTATTACTATTTTCTCCATTGCCATGCATCGAGCAGATTTTTCATTCACTCTCCACCACATCATATAGACCTACCTTGCCACCTCTTCCCCACAGCTACCACTCACTTAGGGTGGAGTTATCATACCAGAGAATTAATTATCCCTCCCATGGCATAAACTGCCCTTCGGTGCTGTCACCGAAATTGTCCTGCTATCATCCTGCCCACCCTGCCAGCTTGGTCCCCACCTCCTGAAATCCTTCAGTCTTGGCTAATCTCACTAATTACATGAGACTTTGACCCTCACATCTTCACAACCCTCTTTTCTGGACCATTAACAAATACATTATACATCAGTGATAAAACAGATGCTGCTAGTGTTTCCTGCTGGCAGAGATGCAACAATTATGGCCTTACATGCAAGCTTAATTTCTTCTGAATCCCATTCCCAAAATATAGATGTGTAGCTATTGTATTGGAGAAAGCAACTATATTGTCTGTCACAGATTAATGACTGAGCTACATGTTGAAATTGAGCCTCTAATTGGTTTCAGATCTAATTCATATTTATATAGTCCTGGATCATCTATGGGCTCTTTGCAAACGTAGATAAATAGGTTAATAAAATGAAATGGTATGTAATATTTTTTTTAATTAAAGTATTTTGGACTTGGACAATGGTTGGAAGCTAAGATTATCCATGATTGAGCTCTGCTTCTGTTCAAAAACCGTAACAAGAAATTCACTTAAATTAAAAAGCTCTTCTTTTCAGATGCTTTGAATTTAGAAATGCTGGAAGAAGGCACTTCAGTTCAAAGATATCTGTATGTGCAAGGAGAGGGGTACTGTATGCATACATATAGATACATGTATATATATGAAAACTTACATAAGAATACACTTTGCCACCTTAACAACTCTAGAAGCGGCTCTTCTGTGGAAGATCCAGTATGAAATGAAAGAAGCACTCGATCCCAAATGGGGTATACAACTGACTAAATGCTGAAAAAAGAACCACTGAAAAAATTTTCAACAATATTTTAGGTTCCTCCTCCTAAATTACATGAAACCTGCCCTGGTCTTCCCAGAGCTGAGGGGCAAAACTGGTGGGACAAGCATCAGGAGATAAGAGACCTTGAGAATGAAGGGTATGAATGTATCCAATCTCAAAATAAAATAAAAATGTATGTAAAAAGAAAAAAAAAATATACATATATATATATATATATGAACACAAACTTGAGGGCAGAAGAGAGACTAAGAGAAGAAGTTTGGAAAAGGATGGAAAGCCCAGCTGCATCTTCTCCTGCCTGAGGGCTTCCAGGACTGGCCTACAACTGGACCAGGGCCATCTCGGGCAAATTGTTTTGTAGAGGAGTGTACAAACAGACTGTAAGACAATCCCATCGCTGCACACAGCTCGGATCCTAAAAAAGACCAGACAAAAGGAGACAAGCATACGGCGCGTTCGGGGCGGTGATTGGCAGGAGACACACTCGATCCAGGAATTTGTTTTGAAAACTCTGTGATCATTTTTCACTCAGCTTCAGCTCCTTCTCCCTCTCGGGGAGAGGCAGAGGGGACACGTGAATCCTTGGTTTGAGAGAGGGGGTGGTTATTGAGTGTTTTTTGCCTCAAAGCTCATTCCTCTCCTTGCTCACCAGAGCCCCATTTCATGAGCACACAGCTTGTCAAAAAAAAGCATTAAACCTTCAAAGCATTTAGTGAAAAATAAAATGAAGAGAAGGTTGCTTTCTTATGACTTCATTCAAATCCAGAGAAAACTGGGGAGCCCTCCCCGTCGATGCAGAGGCTGAAGATGATGAGGGAAAACTGAAATGCAATGAAATTTTCAAATGTCTCTTCAGCAATTTATCTATCCTGGGAGGTCTAATGATATAAGCTGCCCTTCTAAACCTCTCAGACTTGAAATAATCAGTGCAAGGCTTTTTTCAAAACACTTTCCCAATGGAAACAGAGAAAATAAAAGGTTTTGGTGCCTGTGGGGCAAGAGCCACCTCTGCTTTCATCTCTGGGGGAACTTTGCTTAGAGATGCATCTTTCTACTCTTACCTGGGTAGGGTCCTTCTATTTGACTGCAGCCTTTTCTGATTGCCAGTGTTTGAAGACTGTTCAACCTTCTCTTTGTTATACAAAAGTGCCTGTAACTCTCCATTTTTTCCAGAAAAAATGCTGGTAGGAGATTCTTAACCTTTCAGCATTGCTTTTTTGTTTCCTTCTAAGGTCTGAACTGTTTCAGTAGACCCTTCAGATGTTTTAAACCGAATTTAACAGCCAAGACCCACCACCAGCAATGCCCAAATGCTACACTGAGGAATCTATTTTCTTCCACATATTTCTTCTGGCATCACAGACTACAGAAGACCAGAGATATGCTGCTGCTTTGTGTAACAGAATATTTTTCCTATCAACATGCTTCCTCAACAGAGGTTTCGAGACAGTCCAGCTAAACAGAATCAAAGCACCTACTTTTCCACATCACGCTAGACCCCTTCTTTCTATAGAACACTCTTCCAGGGCTTGGTGCAAAGGTGTTATCAGAAACTTGATCTTAGTTTCCTTATTCTCCTGTGTTTACTTTGTTCTCTTTCCCTGTCAGGTTTAAGTACTTCTCATGCGAGCAGGCGGATCCCTTCTAATTCAAGAGAAACACATTTCACAGGAGACTAGCAATGGAAAATCCTGATTGCAGACACTTCCCCAGCAGAAAATCAGATTTCTGAGTGTAGAAACAGCAGAAAAAGTATAATTATTGCTACCTGGAGTTGGACAAGGGACTTTTCCATTTAATGATAAAATTAAGAACTTAAAAAAAAAGTTTGCAAGACAATGTGCTTTTCTAGGGAAAAAGTATCTGGGAGAAACTATGTTAGGTCAACCAAATGTTTAGTTTGACCAGAAGGTAACAGATTTATGATGTCTGAGTCATTTAATTAATTTTTATTTACAGTTTAGATCAGTGCTATTTCAAAGCATAAAGTCAAAGAGTATAATTTCAAATACGTAAAAGCAATATATTTAGGGGCATCCAAAATGAAGCACTTTAAATTTTCTTCCTGCCCCATTTCTGAGTTGAAGCTTCCATCTTTAAACAAATGTGCTAACAGCTTAAAAAAGAAATCTCATGTCTTCCTCTCTTACAGTATTGGTTCTTTCCCTACGTGTGCTCTTAACTATCTTTTTGGCCTTCTGGAAAGCCCTTTGTTCAGCACAAGGGGTGAACATTGCTTGTGCTGGAACAAATTTGAAACAGCTCTTACAAATACTTCAAAATCACAATTTAGAAAACGAGGATGAAGGAGACCTTGTGTGCCCCAGCCCCCAAAACATGGTTGAACCACAGGTAAAAGACTTCATGCTGCCTTTCCTAGGTAAGAATCCAGGTGGCCAACAGCCTTATGAACAACCTCTTGTCAAACCCACCAAACATCCAAACCTATAAATCATCATTGCTTGCAAAACTAGCTCTTCTCCTACCAAGTTTTCCTGAAGCTGGCAAAGACAGTATAGTCTTTCTCCTTGCAGCACCTGTTTTTACAAGATATTTAGATGAGAAAGCTCAGCAGTCAGCCTACCTACTTCTATCCAGCACTACAAACACATGAAAGGACAGTAACACTGCCCATAAGCAGAGACCCTATTTTTTTTCAGTTGTGCCATCTCCAGCCACCAGGACCATCTGAATATCTGAATCTCTGACATCTGAATATCTGACATCAAAAACAATTCTGATGATGCCAGTTTCTAACCCTCCCAGCCTGTTTGAGTGAACCAGACTGCAGAGCTTTCCAGCAGGCTTCACATCATTGAGGAAAACGTGTTGGTATCAACCACCTTGAGCCCTTCAGACCAAGCCCCAAGCATCTCTACATTATTTTCCCTGTCCCACACACCAATTCGTCATGCCCTTGTCTTGCTTCAAGTCAAGATTTTCCCCTCCAAGTCACTAAGATTTTTCTGTGGGTTTGTTGGATATGAAAAAGATTGTAGAGTTCATCTCAGACAACCTCAGGGAGGTCTCTGACTTCATTTGAAGCAAGGAATCATTAAATATTTGATCCAAGCTAACCAAAATAAGTTGGATTATAGGAAAAAAATGGCTTTCTGTGACTCTACACTCATCCAGGTGGGTGACAAGATTCTGTTGACAACAGTGACTTACACCAGGGAACAAGCCCAGAATCACATCTGATATTTCTGCCTGACTAGGAGTGCATTCAGGGCTCAAGAAAATAGCGTCATTCAGGAGGAATAAATGAATCAACTGATTGTGGAAGAAACAGTCACTTCCAGGAAGGCAAACATAAAATCTCCAACACTGATACAAAAGAATACCATTGGTATTTGCCAGTGTCACCTACCCATGTTGAGTACGTTTGTTTTTTTTTTGCCCTTTTTCTCTTTCTCCCCATTTTAAAAGCTGAAGGGGGGCAGCAAGCTTATTTAGAAAAGAGCAGAGGTGCTTCCTGCTGTGTTTGAGACCCCCAGATAACACTATTGTTCACATACACAATGACTGTAAAGAATTAAAACAGTGTTCCTATCAGAAAACACATTTCCACTTCTTTACTTCATCTGTCAGATTTCCAGATTTACATAACAAGTAGTTCCCAGTGACAGGGCTGAGCTTTTATAAGAGCCAGGGATGCTTCATCCAGCCTGCAATGGGTCATTTTTCTCATCACTCAGATTGTAATTGGTTTTATGTAAAAATACACTGTGCAGGTAAAACACCATGGACTTTATAATCACCATCCTAAACACGTACAGCACATCTCTCAGCAAATCATAGAATCATAAAATATTTTGGGATGGAAGGGACACCTCCCACTAGAGCAGGTTTCTCCAAGCCCCCTCCAACCTGGCCTTGAACCCCTCCAGGGATGGGGCAGCCACAGCTTCTCTGGGCAACCTGGACCAGGCTCTCACCACCCTCAGGGGGAAGAATTTCCTTCTGAGATCTCAGCTCAGCCTCCCCTCTTTTGGTTTAAATCTGTTGCTTCTGGTCCTATGCTCCCCTCCCCTGATCCAGAGTCCCTCCCCAGCTCTCCTGGAGCCCCTTTAGGGCTCTCTAGAGCCTTCTTTTCTCCAGGCTGAACCCCTCCAACTCTCTCAGCCCCCCCCCCTTCACAGCAGAGGGGCTCCAGCCCTCCCACCATCATCTTGGCCTCCTGTGGACATGCTCCAACAGGTCCATGTCCTTCTGATGTTGGTGGCCCCAGAGCTGGAGACAGCACTACAGGCAGGTCTCCCCAGAGTGGAGCAGAGGGGCAGAATCCCCCCCTCACCCTGCTGGCCACATTTCTTCTGATGCAGCCCAGGGTGTGGGGGGCTTTCTGGGCAGCCAGTGCACAACTGCAGGCTTATGTTGAGCTTCTCATCCACCAACATCCCCACATCCTTCTCCTCAGGGCTGCTCTGCATCCATTCTCCACCCTACTTCTATTTGTGCTTGCTGATGACATGTTTTACAAGCTGTAAGAGTCATTTCACATAGCACATGGATGCAACCTCTGGAATGGGTGGCAGGGAGCTATTTCACAATGTACAATGGTGCTCTGAAGATCTGGCCAGGAAGCTAAGATAAAACTGTATCATTAAAGGTGCAAGGAAGGCTTATGGAGGCAGATGCTAAGATGTGTCATTGCCAGGGTGCTAGGACTAAAAAAAACACCAGTTCAGCTAGAAGTGCCGTGTGGGCTTAGTGACCTTGCTGGGTTGGGGCCTCACTTTTATATCTGCTCTAGGAAGATCTGCAATGAACTTCACACCGAGCTCTAGAGGAGGAGGAATTTAGCATGCTCTGTACCAGCTCTCCTTCCTGGTCTTAAAAAAGCAGGCAGCTGCCTAAATCAAACATCAAGACGACTGCATTTTTGTTCTCTGTTGCTTTATTACTATTCTACTACCTCCCTCCTTCATTTCCTCTCCTAGAAGATGGGTGATAGTTATGTTTCTCTCTCATCTTTCATGAGATACTCAATAATTGTCTGCCTGCCAGCTGGTGCAAGCTCTTCGATGAAAGATGCACAAGAGCTGAAAGCATGACTGTCTCCATCAGGCCTCATGAAAATTTGCTCAGGGGGACAACTTTGTAGAGCCATTTTGAGGTGGTACACGGCTCACACAGAGGAATTCGGTCTAGGGAGAAACCCGCCCTGGTTCTAAACCCGTCTATATGAAAGTTTCTAGTAAAGATCATTAGTAGTGCAGGAATGAGCAAAAAGGTGATTTCTGCCTCCAGAGCAAGCTGGTTTATAAGACATTAACTTCAACCTTAGCTCAAGACGCAATAGACTTCCAATTTTACAGATGGGGAAATAGAGGAAATTTGGCCCGAGGTCAGCTGTTATAATGGAGGAGTTCTTGCCTTGCGGTACCTCATTCATCCCATTTCATCAGCCACTTAATCATCATTTAATCCAAGGATACTCATTCATTCTGGATTCTCACAGCTCTGCAGGGAGCCTCTCACAGTGTCATCTGAGATATTTAAAGCTGGGCAGCTGGCAAGGACAGCTTGGAGGATGGCATCAATTGTCTGCATCAAGTTCCTTGACCCTTACTTTGAAGAGCTCCCTTGCACCAGTGGAAGAAATAGAAGAGTGCTAAATAGCCCTTATGAAGATGAAGCAGCCCAACAGCAGCACATTCATTCACTCAGATCATCAAGGCCATCTCACTTGTGATCCTAAGTATGAGAGACGGAAGTTAAATCTGTTTCAAAAACTTCTCTTAGAAGACCCAATGCAGATCTGCAGCCTCCAGAGATTCATGCAGAGACAGATGTTCAAGAGATTATAAAATTAATACATTTTTAATTAGCTCTGGTTGTTTGGGTCAGTCCCTGTTTAATGACACAGACTGATGGTCATTCAGGTTGGAATTGTTTTTTCCCAAAGCTTCTGGCACCAACTAGTTATTATATAATATATAATATTTTATATATATATATAATATATATGTCTTTTATATAATGAGGTAATCGTGGAACAGATTCATTAGCCCACAAACAGGCTCAGGTCTCTCCAATACATTGCCCAGCTTTTCACATCCTTAGAGGCTCTAGGGTGGGACAGAGAGAACTTGTCTGTGTGGCTTTCTGCCCATGATCTTTGTTTCAAATTATAAGAAGGTGCAAAAAACCCAGTCACAGAGTTCAGATTTATACAGAACAGATGGAACAAATAACAAAAATTGACAAATTGAAAACCTAACAGTACAAACCACAAAAGAAAAAACAGGGGGAAATCTGATTGTTAGCCTGTAAAACAGAGTAATCATCCTAAAAATTGTGGAGATGTATTCATGTTGCTAAGGCTCCTTTCAGGCACTGGAGTCAGTCCCTCATCTATAACCAAGATAGAACAATTTTAGAATTCAGCAAGATCAATCACAAAGCACTGGTGAAGTGGGAGAAAAGACTTTCCTGGAAGAGAGCAGATTGAAATTTCCAGACGCTCAGTGACACCAGTTGTTTCTTTGAGCTGCACATAAAATAACTGGGGCCAGACTCTCCATTATGCCACGGGCACTGAGAAACAGAAGCAAACCTGACACAGAGAAGGACATGAGACACGTTAGTCTATACCTAGAGTTTTTCCTCTCCTTTCATCAGCAAAAATTCTACCATGAGACATTCCTAGAAGCATCTATTCACAGCCATAAGAACAGGGGAGAACGTATTCGCAAGAAAAGATGACTGCAACAATTTGTTATTTGCTCCAAAAGGGTCAAGAATGAGCTGCAGAATTGGCATGCTGTCTGGAAAACCTAAAAAGCAACAGGGCAACTGCAAATCACTCTGTAGTCCAGGACAAAGTCATCCAGAGATGTGCTCCAGCCGCACTGCCAGCCTCAAACAGTTCTGCAAAACTAATTAAAAGGGCTGAAAAATTATCAGGTCCATGTATATTTTTGGTTCAGACCAGCTTGAAAGGGGCAGTTTGAAGGACTGTGTGGCATGAGGGCTTGGAAGTACAGAAGTACAAAGGATAAGTTCATGGGACAGTAATTACTCTGCAGAAAAGGACAATCATTTGAAGTTTCTAGGGTTCAAGATATTTCATTGTTCATCCCGCACCCCATTTGCAATGATATCATTTCAACATGATGAATTCAAATTTACACAAGCAATGCTGGAATAGGACAGAAAATATACTTCCTATGTCTTATGAGCATAAAGAGATACATACATTCTGAGTAAAAGAAGTCATTACAAAGAGAAAAAAATATTTTAGCTGTCAATCTGATACTATTTGCTGTGGGATTAATTCGGCAGGATGACAGCAGGACCCCACCAGCGATGTTGTGTCTCCCCACCTCCTGCCCATAGGGTGTACAAATGACACAACTGGGCCCCAACTTCTGCACATCACTCTGTGGCAACAGAGAAGGACAAGGTGAGGTCAACAAGCCCTGCAACAGGAGGATCCATCTGCCTGCACTGTACGGATGTGACCCTTCTACCATCACCCCCTTGAACCGCCTGCGGACCCCTGAGAATCCAGTGGGAGCTCTCCCAGCAACAGCACCAACCAAACCAGTCCCAAGCTGGAATTTTGTACTGTAACACAGTCAAAATATTCTGGGACCAATCTGAAACCCAATGAAGCTGGTAACATGAGCATTAAAGACCTACCACCTACAGCAAACTGCTAAAGCCAGAACACAAAGCCTTTGCCTTTTCCAAAGACACGTGTGACTCACCTGAAAAAAAACCTACACAGTGGACTAGAAGGATTCACGGCCAGAGCACCACCACAAGAGACTGCAGTCAGGATGAACATGTTGAAAAGCCTTTTGTATACACAAGGCATTTTTGAGCTGGGAAAGAGGAGGATCACTCAGAGCTCCCTCACCTGCCCATCACTCTCATCTTTGTGCAGCGCCCAGCACACCAAAATCCTTGGAGCTGTAGGTCCTAGCAATGAACGTGCAGAACCCACCTCTATAGGAACGTCACCACCACGCAACTGTAGGACACAAACCACTCAGCCCTTAGTAAAGGGAAGGAAGAATAAAGACTCTGCTTGGATTTGCACCAGAACTGAACTCATCTGTCAATCACACAAATTGGCCCAGGTCAGCCAGGGTTTCCATCTCCCCTTTGGACCAAGAGGCATCCAAGCATTAACATAAAACAACCGCAGTTTGCAGGATCACACAGCTCAGAATGTGTTGCTTCTCCAAAAATGGTCTCAAAACCAGCATTAGACTTGCCATTAAAACAACACGGAGAACATGATCCCACCTCAGCATGAAAAGAAGAGAGCAGCTATTTACTCCTAATGATTTCATTCCAAGAAAACTAGTTTGAATGTGCGCTTAATGTTTCAGACAGTTTTTCCTATGCCTGCTAAGCACTTCTGCTTGAAACAAATATAATCGTAATATAATTTTATATATACCAACAAAATGCAAATTACAAGAGCAATAGTCTGGAGTCTTCATCCTTTATCTCATCTGTATCCCAGTCTCCCCACTTGCAAACTAGAATGTCTGCTCATGGATTTTTGTTTTTTTTTTTAAAGCATGCAGCCAAATAACTTACGCCACATTGTGTTTCTTTCCTCCAATATAAATAACATTCACTTAACAGTGAATGCATTAGAGAACTACGTTTCCATTGAGTTGTCATTTCCAGAAATATTCTTCTTTTGGGTAGAAATTTTCCATTCTCAGTCTCAGCTGAAAGGCAATTTTTCTCCCCACTTATTTTCATCCTTTCAGTATATCTTGCTCTTATTTTTAATTTTAAAGTAACAGTAATATCTCCCAGTAAGAAATGCAGCAAAAGCACAGAGTTCTTCCTGACCTGTAACTACATTCAGCTTAATTTGGAGACTATTTATAACCCATCTGACAAACAGTTGAATTTTTGTGAGCAGGTCAGCAGCAAAGTTGCATCTTTCACTGTAACCTGTGCCAAGTGCCAGGAGTGGCAGAGAGGAGAGGAGGGGAAGGCAAAGTACCCACAAAACTCCCAAGATACTCACTTTTGGCAGCTCAGAAAGCAAGGGAGCAGCTACTGCCCAGGGAAATGGGTATCACACGTTTGAGCTTTGAATAGTTTAGCCTTGTTCCCCAAAGGAACACAGAGCAGAGGGTGGTGGCAGCCTGGGTTAATTTTCAGAATCACTCTATTCACAGATTAATTTCCCCCTCTTCTGGTTGACAACTGGTCACTTGGTTAACTTTTAAGGCAGCAGCTGTTATAGCAGTGCTTAACTAGTCGGGGGTTACAACCGACCTCGCAGAGCCGGCATCTTGGACTCTCAGCAGACCATCAGGTCCTTATAACACCCGCCACCAACAGGTCTGTGGGCCCCAAAACACTGCAATAACACCCATGAAGACCAGCATCTCCTGGTATTGGTTTTCAGGCAGCAGGGAGCATCAGCAGGGATGTGGCAATGCCAATCCCCCACATTCCCTCTCTCAGATGGGCACAAGCTCCCCTGTGTAATGCCAGGCAAAGTACCCATTTTGGGCTTGTTGAAACAAAAAGGTTCATAAGTAGCCTCTGAGTCCCAGGACACGATCCCATCTACAGCAACTCTGGCCCAAACGGGGATCTGGGAGGCTTTTTCACCAAGCTGCTCACAGGTCCTGACCAGGGGTGTAACCCAGGGGTTGGATGGGGGAAGAGGTGGAGAGAGAGAAAAGGTCTTCCCTTACTACTTTATTTGTTTGCTTTAGGTTTTTTTTAAGCAATTCACACAATTTTTTAATTTGGACAACTGAAACCACTTTCAACAAGAGGAAGGAGATTTTATTCCATTTCCACACAAGTCCTTTCTTACTTTTACCCCCCACAATTAAAACAATTCAACATAAACACAAACCGGGTTTGTCAGCATAATAAACATGAGAAATCCTCCCCCACCACACAAAGACATCCTCCACTCATCCCTTGTTCCTCCCGGAAGGGGTACAGGATCTAGGCCAGCAGCTTCATCCACTTGCCAGTCCTAAAAATAAACAGTGTTCCTTGCCCCTTTTGCTTCACAAGATCTCAGATGTTAAATATTCAGACAATCCACATATAGAAAACTGATTCATCTCAATTATTCTTGGACATTTTCCTCCTAAAGTACATATACACCAAGTAAAGAAATAATACCACTAAGTTGTTTTCTCCTCCACGCTACAGCTATATCACCAACAACTTTACAAAAATCACTTTTCACTAACAGATGGCAAACAAGGCTAAATGATGGGATGAGTGGTAGAAGGTTTCAGATGAGTGGTAGAAGGTTTCAGATGAGCATTCCGTACAAGTTGCATAAACTGTCATCTTTAAGTTAAAACGTCCACTAAGATGTTCTTTACCACCGTCACCTACGTGATTTTTTTTTTCTTCCTGTGTGCATCTACGCGTCATGAGACCAGAAGTACATGAAGTTACCAACACTCTTAAAGCCAATCACGCCCACCTCTTTTTATTGTTTATAGTTTTCTACTTTAAGGTGGAGTTTTCTAGTTGTCTGAGCATTCTCCACAACTGATGAAGTGGCAGAGCCCTTTCCTGCATCAAGGAGAACCATAAGAAAACGCCAGTGATGTTATGAGAAGCCCTAGAGATCTTTCATTTTGGATTGATGCCCTGAAACTTGACAGAGAACGAACACGTACAGGAGAAACAAGCCTATCACTGTTCCCAAAAACATGCTTTGAAAGTATTGAGTGAGAATTAATGGTTACTTTTGTCTTTCATATTTCTATATCTCCCTTTCTCCTGTAAAATAAGAACCATCCAAGTCTATCTCACAGGGGTGTTGTGAAAGTGAAATAATGTTTGTGTGAAGCCCTCATACTATAGCAATGAGGTTCATAAAAAAAGGCCTAGAAGGAAATGAAGATTCCTATCTTCAGCCCATGGTTTGAATGGTGAGCTGTAAATAAGACCCAGGGCTGTGCACTGAACAATAAAGATGGCAAATGAGATTAGCACAGTCCCTTCTGCAGCTTCAAACAAAGCTGGAGCCCAGCAGAGAAGCATGGGGGTGATCAAAGACCATCTCAGTACAGACACACTGACAGACAGGATTAATTCCAACATTTCCCCATTTCTGACTAATTGCTCATTGAGCAGAAAATTATTTTGGGGCATCAAGTCTACTTTGCAACAGGACAAGTCAGCCTGAAGATAGACCAGCTGCCTGGCGGGATGTCCTTGCTCCTAGGAGCATCCCCACTGAGCATTTCTGTGCTCCCAGGAAGGCCATCTCCTCTCTGTCATGACATGGGTGCAGCTGGGACAAGGCAGCCCAGAAACCTTCCTCCCCACCATCCTGCACCCCACAGAAGCACAGCACCAAGAGCAAAGAATTATGACGCTGCTCATCAAGGGTGGTCCGCACACACAGGTTGTAAAAGGTTCCAGGGGCAGGTGTGCCATAGAGATGCAAGTTAATATTCGAGAGGGTGAGGAGACCATCTGTGCCCCAGCAGCACAGTGTGGACCATCCTACTGGGCATCCAGGCTGGTGCTCACCCACTCCATCGCAGGCATCATGCCCCTCTGCTGACAAGGGAGGACCCACAGGAGATGGAGACCCTCAGGAGATGGAGACCCGTAACAGATCAAAATAACTCCAAGCACCACAACACTGGTACAGCCAAAAATTAGCCCAAGAAGGTTGAAGTTGCGGTTTCGTGGGCTGGACCATCCCTCTGCCACATCAAGCACAGAGCAATCAGGAAAACTCATCAACAGAGAAGACATTTCAGCAAAAGGCTGCATCTTTAAGGACACTCTCTCTGCTGGACCCATCTGGCCAGGAATTGACCATTGCAACAGCATTAAGAGAAATATTTTGCCACATAATTTTTGTTAAGATTCATCCCAGAGATTTAAGTCAACCACAGCACTTCAGTAACTCATGCTAAGTTTGCTGAAACATTTCCTTGAAGGAAGGGAACACAGAGAGTATTTTGTATGTCAATATTGTTAAACTGAAACCTTTAGAGTTTGGACTTATCTACTTGGAAGGATGTTACATTTTAATTTCACAAATAAAACTGAAGCTAGGAGAAACATTAAAAACTCAAAAATACTTTCTTAATCCAGATAAAACAAAAATGTTACTCCTCATTTTACCCAATTGTCTTGCCTTTTTAATCTGCTTTTCATCCAAAGCTCAATTCTTTCAGTGCTTGTTACATAGCATGAAACAATTTCCTTGATTTTTCAGCACTACAAGCAAGCCAAAATAACAGTTATTTGCACAACCAAAGTGGTCGCGCCACATACATTTCCATACCTATCAGACAGCTAAATTTAACTGCTTAATTAAGAGGGGAACAGCAAGAAAGGCCGCACCTGGCAGCAAACAACCATCTCTCCTTGCTTCAGGAGCAGCACTGGAGCCCTCTGAATAGTCTGTTCATCCTTTCATTCCCCTGCTTGCTGCTGGAACAGGATGTCAGATCTCAGCTTGTACATTTTGTCCCCGTCTTAAATCTGTGTTTGAAGAACTACAATGAGTGTAAAAAGGAGAAAAACTGAGAGGTTTAATTACTTTTATCCATGTTTGAGAGGCGCTCTCAAGTATATCCAGGGTTCCTGGAACTGCAGCCCCGGTGCCAGGGAGAAAATGAACAGCAAGAGACAGGCTAAAAAAAGTCCCCGGCTCCCGGATATTTGCCTGAAACAAGCTCGTTTCCAAGAACTCTGCACTGTTAGTCTGGCTGGGGCTGGTCACGAGCAACGCCCTTCCCACCTCTCTCCTACAAGGTTATACTCGTATTAAGCTCATGGATTTAGCAATCCTCCTCACACAGGCACCCAAACCAGCCTTGGGGCCGGATGAGGTGGGAAGTGGCAAAAGGTGGGTTTTGCAGCGCCGAATTTGCTTTAATGGAAGCAGAAGGGAAGAGGATGTGCCTCCAGCACAGACTGCAGCTCAGCTCCACACGCTGCAGGAGCCGGCTACCCAAGGCCCCAGCTTCAACGACACTCATCGTTCTCTCAACAGGCACGGCACAGTTATCCAGCCTCGAGTTGCCTTGCAAAAGCAAAGCCCAAATATTCCAGTAGTCGTTTCCACCAAGTCACCTTGCCAGGGTCTGCAACATCTTAAGTACGCCGAGCCTCAGCTGATCCATGGGCTGCACGAGGTGGCAGGTGCTGGTGCCAAGTGAAGGGAGAGAGCCCAAGGAGCTCACATGCAGTCTAAGATTTCAGCCCTGAGATATTAAGGGTGATAAGACACCGACTGAAGCCCTTGCATAGGATGCAGCTCTGTTGAAGGCTACCAGATCAGCAGTTTTCTACCTGTCACCCTACGTCAATGCTTCAGCTAAGGCAACAGGCGGCTCTTTTTGGCAACACCTTCTAAGTCCTTCAATCAAGGTACACAGAGGAACCACGTGGGTCCTCACCCTACTTCTGCCAGTGTTTTAAAGATTTTATAGAATCTTAGAATGGTTTAGGTTGGAAGGGACCTTAAAGATCATCCAGTCCAACACCCTGACCTGGGCAGGGACACCTCCAAACACAGCCTAGAATACATCCAAGGATGGGGCAGCCACAGCTTCTCTGGGCAACCTGGACCNNCTGGACCAGGCTCTCACCACCCTCACACCAAAGAATTTCCTTCTGAGATCTCAACTCAATCTCCCCTCTTTTGATTTAAATCTGTTACTTCTGGTCCTATGGTTCCCCTCCCCTGATCCAGCCTTCCTCCCCAGCCTTCCTGGAGCCCCTTTAGGGGCTGGAAGGTGCTCTAAGGTCTCCCTGGAGCCTTCTTTTCTCCAGGCTGAACACCCCCAACTCTGTCAGTCTGTCCTTACTAGCAGAGGGACTTCAGCCCTCAGAGAATGTTTGTGTCCTCCTCTGGACCCGCTCCAACAGGTCCACGTCCTTCCTGTGCTGAGGACTCCAGAGCTGGACACAGTGTTCCAGGTGGGTTCTCACCAGAGTGGAGCAGAGGGGTAGAATCACCTCCCTCAACCTGTTTATTGGTTGTTTTGGTCTTCCTCAAATCCCCCATTCCTAAAGAGGAAAGCAGATGCAAGTATGAACTTAAGTAAGTAGTTCCTGGTTAAGATGAGCACTCAGTAGTAGCCACAAATTTCTTACAGACAAGAGGCAGTATTTGAGACTTTAGGCTTTCCCTGCACCTCACACCAACACCCACAAACTGCCCAACGCTTGGCTGCAAACCCCATGGAACTCTGCCTCGTAGCTGAGACCCTCAGACCACTCTCCTGCAACTGAGCTGCCCACACACCATTTGGGAATGCTGGCACCAGGCAAATGGATTTCACAGATCTTCTCCCTCCCTACAAACATTCCTGCAAAAAGAGCCAGGAGTCTCCAAATATGATGGAAAGTGCCCAGCAGGGACATACAAAAAGGTTTTGTCTCTGTCTTGAAGATGTTGTCCTTCTCCCAGGCTTTCTTCACCCCAAGTCACTGTGGCTGCCGTAGGATCCTTCCCAGTCCTGCCTCAATCCATCCTGCCTAGAGCCATGAGGCTCCAGGTAAAGAGCATTCCCCAGCAGATTCACTGCAATCCCAGCTTCAGTCGTGCTTCCTACATGAGGAGCAGGGCCAAAGAAATGCCATCACTGCCAGAAACAAGCTGCACAGGGAAGCAAGTGGCTCTCCCACCCCACCAGCACAGCCCTGAGCACAGGATGGGCACCCATTACATCACACCCCATGGAAGTGACAGCAGAGGTTGTCCTCTCAGTCCCTCCTGATCAGCCTCATAACAAGGTGCCCGTGTGGTTCACCTTCCCATGCCATATGCACTGCCTGTGCCACTCCTGCAAGGACACCAAGCCTCACCCTGGTGCGGTCTCCTTTCCATGGATAGGGATCCTCTTTCACAAACTGTGTTACAGTGATTTTGATAACCCAGCCATGGACAGAAGGTTGTTTCTCTCTATCTTCTCATGCCTCTGGAGCAGCAGGCTGAGGAGATACTATCTCCAGATATCTGAAAGAGCTTGTTCACAAACCTCTCAGAGGTTGTTTTCAGTTTTTAAACAAAAAAAAAAAAAACCACAACACTGGCCAGTATAAAAAGAGGCTTTTTAGAAGGAGGAATAGGCACGTAATCTATATTTTTACATGTTTTCCATGTGAAAAACAGTAGCTCACAGTGTGAACAAAATTTGAGAGCATGGTGAATTTTAAACTAGGAATTAGAGGGGAAGAAAGAGCTTGTTCAGAGCAGGCAGGATGTGGACAGCCTTACTTATCTGACTATTTCAGAAAGCCACACAACTTCCCTTAGTAGAGGATATGATTTTTAAAGATGGTCCAGTGCGTTCATCTTCTCAACACCTTTATGCATTCAGGCAGTGCAGTGATTTTCCAGATGGGGCCAAGTGACCCAGCCTGTGCTGGCCATCATGCAGTGAAGCTGATCTCCAGTCACCCAGGAATGGGTGCCCAGTCAACAGATAATCCTTCTGTTTGGGACCAGAGGGAGAACATGGACCATTTGCCATATGATGACATAGTGAACTCATGGACACCCTACAACAGGAGCAGCAAGACGTGCCGGGGAGCTGCTACACAGTTGGAGCTGGATGAGCAAGTCTTGAAGGAGCAACTAGAGCTGATGGTGATGCTGGGGTAATTTTAGGCAAGCGGCCCAACTGTACCTATAACAGGGTAAGAGAATTACTCCCTGTCCCCACTGGCAGTGGGTTTATACCATGGTACAGTGACATTTACCACTCGTTCCTGAACAGCAAGGTTGGTTTCTGCAGAGTTGAAAAATAAAAGTCCACACATATGACTGGGAAGATCAAGCAGAGCAAATGGCTGCAGCACCGAGGGCCCGGTTTTGCAAAGTCACTTTTCTTGGTCCTATCCATATTTCAGAACATCTCCAACTGAGCCCCATTAATGTAATTGATTTTTAATGGCATTCTCAAAGAAATGATGTGAAGATTTTAACAGGCTATTAAGCTGAAATTAAGCCTCACCCAAACTTCCCTCCCCAGGAACAAAGGTTTCCAAAGATGCAGGGAGGCTACTCCATTCCTGGTAATGGGCAAGGAAGTGCTACAGTGACCTGGGGAAAAGGGACACTAATTCCCCATATTCCACCCCATGCAGCACTGATCCCACCACTGCTAGAGACCAGAGGGTTTGTAATTACAAGGGAAGGAGGTTTTCTTATCCTTCCCACACAAGCAAGGGCAGAGGGCAGCCCTAGAGGGATCAGAAACAGAAATATCATTTGATGAGCTGGAGATCTTCCAGGTTTCAAAAATTTTAAAAAAAAAAAAATATATATATATATATGTCTTGCTTGCTTTTGGTCTCTGGTCTCCTTCATGCCAAGCAGGCATGGGGTGATTTCTCAGATCAGGCCTTTGAAACCCAAACAGCTGAGCCTGGCAAGTGGTTATAGTCGATGGCTTCAGCAGTGCTGCTTTCCCAGTGGGGCTTGTGCTGCAGCAAACAGTTATAGTCTGTCCTCCTCCTGTGGAAAGAGGGACCTGGCAAGAGCTTCCAACTTCTCACTTCTATTCATCTCCTTTATGCAACAGGAGCCATCTCTTTTCAAAATCTACCCATGGTTCAAGCAATTTAAAGCCAAGATGTTATGCTGAAGACTGACTTTGCCATGGATGACATTCCTCTTTCTCTGTTCAGTCACTTCTGCTCTGGCAAAAGAGAAGCCACTCCATTATTTTTTTTTATTCTCTAGCAAATCAGAGACAATTCTTCTGGACATTTTGACTCAAAGCATGTCACCTCCCCCAAAGGTCCAATCTTTCCTCAGGTTAAAATCTGACAGACACCCACATTTGCAATTTCCCCTGTGTGGCACGCCATCGTTTTAACACATTCCCCGTGGTACACGAACACTGAGCTCCATGCAAGATTCTCCCACTCACTGTGAGTGAGCATCTGCATTTCTAGAAGATTATGCTGTTACCATCTATTTTACTTCTGATTCAAATTCTCCTCACTTGATTTCAACATTTTAAAAGACTTATTTTTACTTCTTTTGAGACATTTTCAACTCGCTTCTTTTCAATACTGTCAACCATCCTTTTTCACTAGTACATTGCGCATTCAGGTACCATTATCATCTTGATTTCTAGAGGGGTAGAAACATGGACACAAAAGAGAAAAGCAATGGCCCAAAATCCTTTACTAGCCAATAACATGGGCAGAAGAGGAAAAAAAAAAAGGACACCCAAAAATCCCACTTCATTGCTCAATCTGCTCAAACTGAAAGTTTATTATCCTATATCTGTCTCAGACACAACATTATCTGGTGCTATAGTCTCAAGTTCTTTCATGCCTCCCACTTACAGCAAGAAAATCGGATCACACTGAGCTTCCTTTGTCCTTTTCACCTCTTGTGAAAGTCAGGGGCTACCATAATTTTATACCTGTTATAATTAGCTTTAATATTGTAACCTGGAAGAGGAAAAAATACAGTATTCTTTTAATAATAGACTTAGTGAATCACGGAGCGATCTTACCTTTTCCACAACTGGTAGCCATGTTTAGTTTTTCCAAATGCTCTTACATTGTACACAAGAAACTTAAATATTTTATTCATTACTACAGAAAAAGAAATTTAAACTCTGCAACAAGCTCAGGATTCACCCACCCATTCTAGGCTAGGAGATAAGTCTGATCACAGAACTTCAGGAACTTGTAGTGTTATTGCCTGGAAATCAGTAAAGAAGTTTGGAGTTTGGCATCAGAAGACAAGAAAGTTAAATTATTTTTTTTGTTTCAGCACATGTTTCTCAGTGTAGAGGTAACCTGCACAGAGCAGCAATGAGGATATAGATATTATCGGCTGATACAGCATCGCTTGGAACACGTGGTTATGAGTTTTTGAAAAGAATGGGATTAAAAAGACACTTACAGAGTTGCTGGACTTCAATATTTGTCCTATGGCCACAGCAGCCAAGCCTTTAACAAGCCAAGACTTGAGGCTTTCATCTCATATTTTCCCCAAACTTACTTGTGATGACCATCCAAAGAGGTGCTACCCATCTACTACCAAATGCACCAGCCAACACTGTATATGTCTTCACAGTGCAGAAATAGCTCACTGCTGCTTTACACAGCTTTTGCTGCCACCCTTCACCCAACACTGGAGGCCAGAAAAGCAGCAGAGATTTGTCTTTGGCATTGGGAGGGAAGTTTGTTAATATTCCTACTCAGTGGGAGAGCTTTGATGCCTGACTTCTGGCAGCTGGATGCGTTTTCAGGTCTGACTGAAGCCTCGCTCAGGACAGGGCCACCCTCCGACAAGAAAATTTCACCTGCCAGAATCTTCTTCTGTGTTCCAAATCCCACAAAGGTTGGAGACCGCAGCTGAGCAGATCCCTCTCCTCCCAAAGCAAGGTCAAGGTGATGTTCCACCATGGAAAGAGAGCAGTAGCACTCCTGCAGCACCTGCCCTGATGGTCCCAGACCTCGCTCCTCTACAAAACCAAAACACCTTCTTTCCAGGTGGCATCTACAATATTAGAAACCACCTTGGATTCATTTTAAATGAGTGACAATTTTCAAACTTAGATCTTTCCCTCAAGCTTCAGCTTGTGGGTTTTGAGGGCACACTTAACACAGCACTGGAGTATTGAAGTTTGCAAGCTGTGCTACAGCTTAGAGAGAAAAAGACGTTTGATCTTTAAATCAGACATTAAGTGATGGAATACCACTACTCCTATTGATATTGTTTCATGTACAAAAAGACAAAGTTTAGCCTTGACATATACTGCTGTATTTCACAGGTCATGCTGTAACAGACTGGATCATTGCTCTGGAGTCATGTCTCCAGCATGATTCAGAAGAAGTTACAAGATAAAGAAAAGGACAATTATGAAACAGCCTGTTCACATTTCCACCTAACTTATTTCAGGGAGCACCAGGAAAAGGGCCTAATCATCCTCCTTCAAAAATCCATTTCCTCTCTTGTGAATCTGTAGATGATCTCTAGGCTCCTTTGATCCAAAGGCCCAAAACAGACCATTTCAGCTGAAGCGAATTCCTGTGATGAGTTCCATGAGTTAATTACATTTCCATTACTAAAGAAGCTCTAAAACTTCAATTTCTTACTGATGCTTTTTGAATCCCATAAAAATAGATAGGGAAACATGATTTCCTCTCTTTTTTTTCTTTATCTATCTCACCCTTATGAGCCTTCCCTCTTAATTTTAACTCTCTCAGCCTTTTCATTTCTCCTTAAATGGACATTTCTTCAAGCTTTAATCATTTTCACAGCCTCCCTCCTAAACTCCCATGCCCAAACTTTATTCAAGGAACTTGCTGGTTCAGGATGTTTGAGATGGGGAACTAAGCCAAAAGACAGTTCAATCTTTCAGTCTCCCTTTTTTCTTTTTTAAACTGTAAAAAATAAGCCGAGAGCTTCAATTTAAGTTCTTTTAAGTCATCTCTGAACCAGAACCAAGCTACAAGTATTTTTGATTATAAGTTTAGTTTGAGAGCTCTTCAGCACAGGGACATTTTGTAGCTGAAAAAGTCATCCGAGCAGCTCATTCCTGTCCTTCAGTCCTTTACATCTACAGCAACCCATGGACCACCAACATGCTCCTAAACCCTTAGTCCTACACTGGCTGCTTCCTGGTTTGCAGACCCTTCCGGGGAATTTTTACAAATTTAATGAGATGGAGGGAGTTGATTTTAGCCTCTCACCAGAAACATCCATAAGAAACAACCTTCACAGCGCCTGCAAACAGATTTATGGCATAGGTGTGACACGCTGAGAGGAGCTCTCTCCTCATTTGAGAGCCCTATGTACAATTTCTACCCCCCCAGTGAAGCACAGCACCACAGCAATCTCTACTTCTGATCTTTTCTTGCTTAAACCTTACACAGCTCAGCATGAACTGCCTTGAACTGAGGCAACAGCTAAACCCATTATTGGCTAAAACCTGGGGTTTAACTCAGGAGTGGTCTGAACTTCTTGCTCCAGAGGGATGCTTTTTGAAGCTGATCACGAGAACAACCTACACACACACCCCTGTAGCCAGCTCTTGAAACCAAGTCATCCTCTCCAGCGCTGGCAGAAAAAGAATATCCACCAGAAAAACCTGACCTGTTTCCTCAATAATCCACCCTAAGATCACTGAATAAGTAAGTTAATTTCTTAATCAAAAAATAGTGAGAGGTGATTTTCCCGAGTCCAGCATACAGGGAAATGGAGGTGGGAGGAGACACAAAGCCTTATATTTATCATCAGCCATTGATTTAGCTCAGGCTGACCGTGCCAGAAAGGAAAGATTTCTCACACACATTTGAAGAGCGCCGTTTAGGTGGCCAACTTTCCAAAACCTCCAGCTCACACTACAGGTTTGACCCGTGCCACATGTAGGAAGCAGGACTTCTTTCTCAACCTGAGCTGCCAGACTTCCCCACAGCACACAAGCAGCCTTCCCATGCCACCAGGAGTTCACATAACGTACGCTCTGCCCCGTTCAGCCTGCAGACACTGGTGTTTCTAAACTCATTCACAGAGGATCCCTTCCCTCCATCCCAGTTCAGTCAGATTCTTAAGCACGGAGAAGATCCAAGATTGCTGAAGTTTAGCAAAGAGCCTAGCCTTGGTAGCAAAGAGCTCGGGTTATCCACACAGAGACCTGGAACCACTCATCCACCTGGTTCCAGCTTCCAGCACTGAAGCCTTGCCCTGGCCAGAAAGGACCACACCTTGTTAGTGGTTCAGTAAGAACCAAAAGGAAGATCAATTTTCCACCTCCACAAAGTTTCCCAGATGTTTTCAGAGAGCCCTGAGGAAGGCGGTGGTCTCAAAGCACCCAAAGCCTTGGGGGTGAGTTGTGGATCCAAGGAAGGATGTGTGTAAACATGACGCTGCTGTTCCCAGCCCTTGAGATTAGATTACAATTAAAACTAGGGCTGATTTTCTAAATCCTCGGTCTTTTCAACAATCACAACCAGGTTCTTATCATCTCAGATGAGCAGACAATTCTCCATCAGAAGTTGGCCACTTGGGAACTGGGACACAGCAGCAGGAGCAACATTTGAGAAACAGGAGCCTGAGAAATCCTGCACACTCCTCCTCATCTGATCATGAGACAGCACTCAACACCACACAGAGGACTTAGGTGTTCTTTTTGATTGTTGTTTTTAAAATGGAAAACATTAAGAAAATTAACATGAGAACACTTTATAGCCACAGTGACATTTGCTGTTTTGTTTTCGAATTCTTAATATTCGCACCCAACTACAATAGCAGCCAGGTACGCAGTCCTTCCTACCTGTAGAGGAGCAAGCAGAACAAGCAGATGCCCACACTATGTGATTGCTAGGGTAGGATTAGACATTTGGAGCAGATCACAAGGCCCAGAGTCCTCTTCCTACCTGCAATCTTACTAATTGCTTTTGCACAGTACAGCTGGTCCCCTCCCAAGAGATAATATTTCTCTGCCACCAGCCTCCCCTTGAGAGCCATAAAAAGCTAATGATATCTGGACTCTGGACTCCTGATCCTGCCTGGCTGTGATGAGAAGGCATACCTTCTTTTTTCTAGGGATGGCCACTTCTACTTTACAGCCGCCCATCTTCAGGGCCCATGGGCCAGGGAGATGTAAGCACCCTCAGAGAGCATCCAACACTCCCCCCTCTTTGTGAGCAAAAAGCTTCAATGAAACAAACAGGCCACAAAACATGGCAAGCAGCAAAAGATGGATATCTGAAGAAATGTTCTTTTTTCCTCTCTCTTTGGAGAAAAGCTCTCTGTACGTGCCTCAACTTTCTGGCTCTTTGTCACGTGGTACATCATTTATCAGTTCACATACCAGGTGTTCAATACCTTGCAGTCACTTCTAATAAAATATGAGAGAAGCGCATCAATCTCATTATCTATTTGCCCTTGAGAAGCACTCTGACCTGAAACATTTGGTTTGCCACAACCAGAGCAGAGCTGTGCTTCAAGGATAACTTCTGCCAGGGAAGGGCCGTCCCCACTTGCGGGTCCTGAGGATCTGTGACCATCTGCAGCCTTCCTCTTAGCACAGCCCAGAGTCCTCCTCTGCTCCAGGGAAGTCTTCTTCTAATTTAGCAGCCAGCCACACAATTGCACACCCACCTGCTTAACTCAACCTGCCTCTACCCACACCCACCAAAATCAATGCACAAAAACCACTTCAAGTAACAAAAAATAGACAAGAGACCTAATTAACACTCCACCAGGCTCAGCATGGTCTGGGACCCCCTTTGTTAGGTGAAACAAGCCCAGAGGAAAAGCAAGCTCCAGTCCCAAAGAACTTATTGCCCTATTGGGCAAAAGTGTTGTAATCATGCATAAAAGGAAACAGGACATTTTGAAGGTGGGTTCAGAGCCCAGAAATCCCTCCTCCCTGTCCAACACCTTATCCTTTGAAGGAAACTGCTTCTTCAGCTCCCCAAGAGCCCAGATGGCCAAGGGATAGAAAATAGAAGAATTTCAAACTATTTTTGACTGTTCAAACTGAGACCTCACACACTCTCTTCCCTTCCAGTTACTAACTACTCATTTATTTTTTCTGCCTTAGAAAACTGAAATTTAGTTCCTTGCCATCCTCCGTTGCTGCCCACAAACTCCAGCCAGATCTCTGGTTAACACCTCACATTCAAGAAAACAGGTGAATTCCTTTGCCTTGTCCTGTTTGGGTTTGTTTTTTTTTTTAATCTGATTCAATTTCAGAAGGTACCCTTAGCTTTTTCTGAGCCAGCAAGTATCCATCCATCATTGGAGCATAAAAGAAATTGAAAACAAGGATCAGCTCCATTAAAATCTATAGAGGCTTTGCTCTTAGCATGACTCATGCACAGTGCTAATAGCAATCAGCTAGTCCATCACCACCCATACTGTAAAACCATGCAAAGAAGTTTGTTCATTTTCCTCGTGATAACTCATCAAGATGAAGCTTGTCCCTCTTAAAGTATCCATTTTCCCAACTCCTGTTGCTGCTCAGCTTTGCTTTCTAGCACAGAAGTGCCAGAAGTTCCAGAAAAGCAGAGAGAAATCTAAATTTCCTTGCTCCTACCCCCTTTATTGCCTAGATGGATCTAAAGTTTATAAACAAAGCATAGGCATTTTAGCATGCTGTCTAAAATGATGCTGGAAGGGAATCCAAGGAGTTTTATTTCATTTTGATTTTCAAATTATTATATTCTGTGGTTATTTGTGAGTGGGAAGCTTGAAGGGGTTTGGGGAGTACACAAGAATCAGTTGCATCAAACCCCATAATTCAGACATCCAGTGTAAGGGCTTCTGAATACACAGGAACATGCATGTGGACACACAAAAAAAAATACCCGAGACTGCAGGCATCTGTGTATACGCTTTAAGCATCTCCACCCCTCAAGCAGACATTCACTTCTTCAATATTTCGTGGTCACATTACACTCCACACTGTCTAGGAGGTACGTCCACCTTGAGTATGGACCAGGGGTCCATATCTTGCTGCACAGACCAGGCTCAACAGTTCTTATGCCTCCTCCTTTGACAGTCATCGCTGCAACCAAGGCTGTGCTGCTCCTCATACACTGCACCAGGAATAGCATCTCAGACTGCCCACATACTGAGATGATCCTGGTAACTAGAAAAGCTAACATCAAGGATGAACAGGTCTTTATTATGCTACTAAATGAGTTACCTTCTAAATTATTAGCATCACCAGGAGCTAGGAGCACATTTCTCAATCATCCAGACAATCAAAATAATTCTAGCTTTTATAATTTGTTCCCGACAGCCTGAGACATCAGTAGCAGCACAGAGACTTTGTGCACATCATTTGGCAGCTCCAGGCCTGGCACAGGCTGTCTCTGCCAGTCCCACCCAGAGATCCAGGCAGCTGATCCAACTGGCTCAAGAAGCTACCAGGACTCTTCGAGAGTGTTCAATCCGAGCTGACTGAAAGCCAAAAACATTAACTCTGCTCATAAAGGACAGTGCATGATGCTGTCAAATGCTCCATTTATTGATACCAGTCTTTAGCAACTCCTGGTGTAGGACAAACACTGCACACAGTTGTGATCGCTGCCTCCAAGAAGATATGGTGGAATTAAGAAGGGACCAGATCAACAGCATAGGTCAGTGGTGCATGGACAAGCTCTCAGGTCAAGGGTGATTGGGCAGCACAGATGACCAACCAAGGAAATGCTAGAGGCTCGTAAAACCATAAGCACACAGAAAAAAGGAATTCATATTCTCCAGATCTTACTATACAAATTACTTACTATGGAAAATGCACCAATGGAAATCTCCAAAAGGGAGCTAAAAACATAAACAGCCTCCAAAACTGTCCAAGGAGGACAGTCCCCTTGACCCATAAGACCCATATTTTTTCTCAAAAATCCCTAGACATCTGAATTTTGGTATTCAAGAACATAAGGTCCATTTTACGCTTTTTATGTCCAACGTTCTTCCCCTTGGCAGCCACGCTCTTGCACCAGCTCCAGCCAGAGAGGATGCTTGTAGTTTAGAATTTGGATGCTATCGTATCCAAAGCCCAGGACACCAGGAGAAATCTTCCCACAAACTCCAACAGGAGCAGGTCTGAACCCTCGAAGCCCTGAACCCAGGCTCACAGCTCCATCCACAGCTGTCTGAGAAGTCTGGATGGAGAGAGGACTTTGTATGGATTTTTGAGGTTTCCACCCCAAGGCAAGTTACAGCAATAGAACAACAGGTCTCTTTGGTCCTACCTCAGGAGAAGTGCATTAAGATCATATAGTCCCTGGTCAGTTGAAAAATGGCATTTGTGTGTGATTTAGAGCTGGCTAATGGGTGATGTCATCACCGGAACGAATGTAATCCCATAAAAATGTGAAAATAAAATGAGCAGGAGCTATAAAATATGTGTCTCTCCACAAAAGCAACAGGCACATCACAGCAGGGCAGCTTTCCTCGATACTCATCGACAACCGGAGGAGTTTACAAAAAATAACTAAAAAAAATAACAGAGGAAACAAAATCTTTCAAGAAGCAGCAACCTATTATTTTCCCAGGCCTTTATTAACAGCAAATCAGCATGATCCCTTGCAAGTAAATGAGAAAAGAGGCACCGCAGCGTTGCTGTGGAAAGAAACTGAGGGAGCATTTTCTGGAAAAACAAACCAAGCCCTTTTGGGCCACTGTCAGTTAGACTCCAGTTCAGCTCAATAGGACATTGATCCTGCCTGTGTATAACCCAGCCCCGATTTATTTTCTGATTAACAAGTTCTACTGTCTGATTTTGACAAACAAGATGTCCATCACTGCAGGTAAATATATATATATATATCTCAATAATCTTCAGGCATTAAGTAGCGCAAAAGGAGGTTGGAAAAAAATATGGGTGGAAAGGGTTACTGCATGATCATTGTAATATTTACATAAGGGTAAGTTCAGTAAATGCAGAGCCTTCCCCCACAGCCTCCTCCAAAACACACCCAGACACTGGCTGGCCTTCTTCCTATGGAAACAGCTAACAAGAGCAAAGCTGCTCTTTGCTTTTATGGGTTTTAGCTAAAAGCTGAAAATGAGATCAGATTTTCTGACATTCACCATTTACCTTAATAAAAATGTGCACTCAACAGGATTAGCAGGTGTATGACTCTGCATGTGGTATCATGAAATGCATTTTCATGATCTTTCATGGTTACACAGGAAAAAAATAAAATCAAAATCCCTCTATAATATTGAAGATCAATGTGAAACTGAGCTCAGGAACTGAAGGCTGCTCACTGCCTGGGAAACACAAAGTAACATTTTCAAGTAGAAATCTTGCACATATGGCAAAGGAAAGCTTTTGATAGAGTAGTAAAATGATATTTCGAAAACTGATGTCCTACCTATCTATATTTATAAGAACACATTAAGTACCAGCATAGTGCTGTCCTTTTTCATTATTCTCTAATAAATTACAGAACCTCCTTGATCATTTTTTGGAAACGCACGGATCTGAGACTGCCTTCCACAGAAAATAATATTAAGGTCCCACTTGTGTCACCACCTCACAGCCTCTCCTTGGAGAGTTGTCAGTAGTGAATGTTCTTCCTCAGCAACCTGCCTATAAAGTCTTGATGCAGAAATGCCAAGATGATGTCTGTCTCCAATAAAGGGCCTTGCTCAGAATTCCCCTTGTTAGGGCAAGCAATGGCTTGATTTTGATGGGTTTCTGGCCAGTGAAGGAAGCCCAAGGAAGAGGAGCTCCTTCTTTCTAGCACAGACCCATGGCAACACAGGAGAGAGCTAAGAACATGATAAGGATCTGGGAAATTCAGAGCAAAACACGACAGGCTACAGAGAAAACACTAATTCAGTCCCCTGTGTGAAGCTGCAGATCTTTCAACATTATTTCTCCCCTGTAGGTCCCACCACCTCATTACTGCATTTGAAAACACAGCCCTGGATTCAGGAAAGCGTTTATCTAACCGAGCATACCAGTCACCCTTTTATTTTCAGTAGCTCCCCCCGCCACCACCGCCCCACAGACGCGAAAAAATTTGGCCCGAGCTCAAGCACCTTGCTAAATCCAGCCCCGGAATTACAGGATTAAAGGGCTGTGGATTTCCTCAGTGGAGATGACTCTTGGACTTAACGTCGATCAATTTACACTTTGCCTTCCCCGCATCGCCTGCCTGGTGGGAAGTCCATGTACAAGCCAATTTCAATCCAGCCCAGCTAGCATCACCATTGGAAACCAGCAGCTTTTGACGTTAACAGGATTGTACTTCAAAAGACTACGCGTGTTTGCAGATGGCAACAGGGTTCCTTATTACAGCTGTCTAATCAAGCCAATATTCCGCAATTATGCTCCGAGATCAAACAGTGCTGCAAACAGCACTCACAATAAAACCGGCACCAGTAAGATGCTGGTGTCACGCCCAGAGCATCCCTCAGCCAGCTGGGATTCCACAGGCAGGGCACGCACACGGGATGCTTCAGCCACAGACACAAAACTTTGAAGGCCTCAGTCGCAGCTAAGCAGTTTAAAATTTTAAAAAAAAAAAAAAATAGCTATTTTGATTCTTGGCCTCTGTTTATGAAGAAAAAAAAATAAAATCTAAAACATGCCTAAACAAATAACAATATGGCCGTAATTCAGGAAAGCTTTTATGTGTAGCCTTAACTTTAAGTACAGAACCACTGGAGTCAGCTGAATTCAAAGGTGTACTTGAATGCTTTGCTGAAGGATAAATTAAACCACGTGCCAAAGTGCTTTCCAGAACCAGGGCCTTGATTATATTTATTTTTTTTTTTTTAAACCACACAAAAGGGCATAGAGCTAACCAGGAGTCAGAACATACCGTCGGTGCGAATAATTGTAGCATCTGTGCTAATTCTCTTTTCATCCTGGTACCCCCTATGCTTCCAGATATGTAAATCTGATTCTCCTTGTGGCTCCACCGAAGTTTCTATTGATTAAATATCCAGCCCCAGCAGCAGGGGAATCAAGCCCTGCATATTTATTTCCTTTCTCTCAATACATAAAGAATTCCCTTTGGCCTCTCAATTGCTATATCACATGGTATGCTGAATGCAAATAGAATTACAGTGATAATGTAGCTAATGAATACCTTTGTATATGTATGCAAGCATTTTCCTAACAGCCTTATACCCCTAGCCAGACCAAAGAATAGATATGTTTGTCACACGCAGTCGCAGAGAAGGTGTGTGAAATGAGTGCATATTAATAACAAGAGCCAGTCTGCAGTATTCTGGGGGAAAAATTAATTGAAATCCTTCCAAGATGAAGGCTGCAAGATCAGGACCTCATGCAGACCTTTGGAACATTTCCTTTGGAGCTTTAAAGTATAATTTGTAGACCATAAGGGTTACTTAATGTTCGTGGGTTTGTTATCCACTGGCATCATGCTACCTTTATACAAATACATACAGTAACTGTTGTAACGTACAACATAAAAATATTATAAGCATTTCCAAGAAAGAAGTTAGTGATATCATTTCAAACCAGGGTACAAAATACCCAGGTAACATTTTTCAGCTCCATCCTTTAGAAGACACGCGCCATCTTTGAATTATTTTTTGGAAAAGTTATTTTATAGCAGACCAAATTCATTCCTGCAGAAACTTATTGATTTCAGAGTTACAGTAGCTTAAAAATGGGATGCATTGAATTTGTTAGCTCACTTCATGTTGACTTTTAAAGTCATCCTGTAATGTTAGGAGACAGATGGATTTAAATCAGGTTCAAGTACCTAATGGCAATTAGAACATGCAAAATCTGAGAAACGTCAGTAGACAACTGGGTAAGATGCATGCCAGCATATATTCAATAAATACCCTCAAAACCTCCTTTTAGTTGGTTCAAACAACACTTTGAAAGTGATTCATTCAGCACAATAATCATTCCTTAAAGGCAGTGAGGTCAGGAATACAGTATTTTAGCACTAGTTCAATAAAATCACTCTCTCCACAGTTAAAAAACCCCACACATATCAAAACAGGAGTCCCCCTTAAACCTAGGGCAGGAGGACATCACTTACCCTGTGAGGACCACGACAAAATCCATCACGTTCCAACCATTTCGGAGGTAAGAGCCTTTATGAAAAACAAACCCCAGAGCGATGATTTTTATACCAGCTTCAAAACAAAATATTCCAATAAAGTACGGCTCAGTGTCGTCCTGAAAAAGGATAAAAATCAAAGGTGTCAAGGTGATGCTCAGGCTTCTGTACTGACAGCAAGAGTCATAAAAACAACTACGTGCACCAACTTCACACCCTTTTCAGCTCTCTGACCAGAACTGAAACCAAAAGGTTCAAGTTTACTGGAACTAAGTAAAAGAAGAGAAGAATTTAATTACTATTTCTCTGACAGTAAGTTTCTTTTCTCACACTAGAAATCCTATTTGCCTTTATTCTGATCATTTCACCCCACACTTTCCACCTTTACTCAATATTCCAGAGGGATTTTTGGTACTGAAATTACGCTCTAAGGGTATATTTAAACTTGAGATCACATATTTCTGTAGTTATTGACACAGAAGAAAACCCATGCTTTACAATTCATCCAGGAAACTGAAACAGGAGTTTATCTTGGGGACTAAGAACCTGCAAACACTGGCAGGAAATTATTTATCATTTATTCCATCGGTTCTTCTTTCACTCTCCTCCATTTTCTCAATTGCTACAGCTGCACTCTCATTTATTTTCCTTTCACTGTGTATCTGATTCAGGGAGAAATCGCCATTCCTTTCCCTGAACAGCAGAAAAGGTAAGGTTTGTGCCTCAGGCCTGTGGTACAAACTAAGGCATGCCATGGGCTCACAGCTTCATCTCCTAGCTCACGAGAGAGAAAAATCATGCTCATTCTCCACAGTGTCACTAAATCATATTTTTTTAAATCTATTACACCAGATCGTTCAGTATTACACCTTATCAAGAAGAGTTTCAACACAAATTTAATGCCAAATGGGAGCATTCACATTTGAAAGGGAGATGCAGGCAAGAAATGGGAACAAAGCAAGAGGTGAAAGCAACAGGCATCAGTTTCAAGAACATGTTAATTAGCTTTGGCACCTGTAACCAATTTCCAAATGTGCCTTGTATCCCTGATTTCAGCTGAAGTCAATAGAAGCAGAGCTGCCCTAACCAAAAGGAAGCAAATTCTCAAATTAAGAAATCAGGAGCATTTGTTCCAGTAGCTTCAGCATTTCTGACTACAAGGACCCAAAAAGTTGAGCTGCTGCCTGATACAGAGTTGTTTACATTTTGCAATTCTAATAATGACAGAAGGTGATTTTTAGTTCTCTTATACAGAAATAACATGAAAGTCAAGTCACTGGCACACAGACCCATTCTTTAGGCATATTCCTTGTTATAGGAAGCCAGTGGAACCTAGAAGACCAATATAACTGCATACCTTTCCAAAGTGGCTTACAATGCATACCCAAATCAGCAAGTCAACCACAAAGCACTTATCACTGAAGATGCCTCCAAGCTGTTAGAAATTACTGCTTCTGGAGAAGCTTTTCCACCAGTGGCTGAATTAAAGTTTGGTTTCCTACAAAGCAACACCCCATATCCCTACACACCTCAGTGACCCCAGCTCTTCCATATATTTCATCTTTCACTCTATGTCATCTCTACTCCCCTTCACCTTTCCTAACCTGACAGCCCCAGCAACTCCACCTCCCATTCCCCCATGGCCAGACAGGATGACCAGTCACCTGCAGGTGACACACATACGGACTGGCCAGATGGCAAAACAGAGGAGGTGACCATTGAGCTCACACTGTAGGCCTTAGGGTGAAGAGTGGGGAACACCAAAACCAACCCAAACCTTGCTTCTTCTCCAACCGAGCTGTTGCCACAAATGGCAGCACCTGCAAGCCCTCTGCCCCTCCACAGAACCTGACTGACACTGCTCAGAGAGTACAAAAACTATCACTGACAGACAAAGAAACTCCAGTTACCCACAGCAGTGCTATTCACCCACAGAGAAGCAGGAACAAGACCAGGACACCAGACCTTTTGTGACCACCAACAGAAATCCTTCAAAAGAGTTTTCTTCCAGCAGTTACTCCACAGCAAGAGCTAAAGGCATCCCAGTACAGAAAATAGGGAAAAAGGAGTCAGAAATCTTCACATGAGACTTCAGGAGAAGTTACTTCCCTGCTGCTCTGCTTTCCCTTATGCACACAGGAGCACTCCAACAGCCTGGTCTGCTTGCTCTTCAACCCCACAACACGTTCTAGTCCAACAAGTATACAAAAATCTTTGCAAGCAAAGGCATCTCATCCTATATTTCCATCCCACAACTACTAACATACCTTTAAAAATAGCTCTTCTAGCACACACACACAAAAAAAAAAAAAAGATATATACCTTTAACCACATGCACTCCCCCTCATTACTCCCTCACTTCCTGGAAGCCTTATATCTCCTCTGTTACCACTCGTTTGCTCAATCTAGGTCAGGTGCCTTGTGATTACAGCTCCCAGCTTTAAAGAGCCAGGCTTCAGGTACTCAAGGGTTTGACAGAACATGCTCTTCCCAAAGGCAGGACTACATGGAGCTCTTAGGAAGTGGGTCGAAGAAGTTCTTGTCAGCTTCTAGTGAAACCGGAAGGCTCACAGATGGGCTTGGATATTTATTACAAAAACTGTCATCTATAGGGTTGGCAGTGAGTAGCTGGGGAAATAAGAGGGGGTAGAAAGAGGGTCTTTTCTAAAGCCTGTCTATATTTACACTAATTTAGCCTAAGAATCAGGGCAGCAACAATGGGATGAAAAATAAAATTTACGCCCCATTAGACAGTGGTGCCTACTGCCGAAAAAAAAAGATTCACAAGACTGTGTATGGTGGAAGGAGCTGGAGGGCAAGGATGTGGGTGACAAGCCCTGTGCAACGCTTGAAATGGCCCTGCTGCCAGGGCATCCTGCAGCCCCCTTCAGACAGGAGGCTGTGTTGCTCCTTGGGTTCAAGAGTGGGCAAGCAGGTGATGAGTATCAGTGTGTGTGCTTGGAGGGAGGGTGGAGAATCTGGGCAGCAGCCAGAGCTGTGCCAGCAGGTTGTTTGCTGTGGACACAGCAAAGCTTGAGACTGGGCCAAACACACATTTAATCAATATGTTTCAGATCAGGAACAACTTCTGAGTCTGGAAAGTCATTACTATTCCCAGTCCATGTCCTAGTGTCTTTCCTTGGCCTTTGGATGTGATGGCCTTGAGAGGTTTGGGTATGTGAGGCTTTGTTCATGCAAAGGTTAATATGAACAGCTCACATATGACTGCACAAAGTGCCTGTGGGACAGCATAAAAATTAAACCCGTTAGTAGAATGCAAGACCTATCATGCTGAATATCTGAGAAAAGTTATATTCTGTCCTTACATCAAAAACACCCAGAGGAACCAAACACTCAGAGCCCTGCAGTAGGATGCAGCTGAACATCCTACAGATCCACCAGTGTCTTCAAACAGGGTATGCCCCAGAGCGGGGCAGAAAATAGGTTTTCTGTCCTGCACGTTCTGATCTCCATCAGGCTTGGACAAATCTATGGTCTACTGAAGCTTGTCATGAAAAACTGAGAAATTATGAATGAGACAGGGAGAGAACAAGCGTGCCTCAGCCCAGACAGCCAAGAGCGTCGTGAGGAAGGCATCCACCTGCAAGGCCCTTCAGGGCTCAGATGTTGAAGCTCACATTCCCACATTTGGAGCTCTCACCACCAGGCTCTGGGCCTGTACTAACTCCCGCAGCATCTTTTTGGTTGGCATCACTCCAGCGTGTACAAACAATGCAATATTTATTGGGACAGAGTGAGACGGACTCTACAATCTATTGGCTAAAGCACTCAGCTGAGATGGACAACATCAAGTTTGTAGCATCTCTGTTCCAATGGACAGTTACTGATGTGAAGTAAATGCTTCCAGCAGCCAAAGCGTGCACAACTCTCAGCTCAGATCAGCCAGGAGCCTAAGGGGTAGGTTATCATGCTGCTCTTGGAAGAGTGAGTTTATTTCTCTTGTCTGAAGAGCAAGGACCTGAAGACAATGCTCCAGTTCACCACTAAATGCTTTGACCACCAAACTGCTGGTTTTTCAGGGCCCTGGGTTTGACCGGAATTTCCATCCTAGAGCCAAGTCATGGTTTTTTGTGCTACAAACTACATACAGAGGAGGATTACTCATAATGTAACCATTCCAGTTCTTGAAATACTGCATATACTGAGACATCACTTGCTCTTCCCATGTGCTTAATTAACCCTGCTTGACAAGTAACACAAGCACAGAAAACAGCCAAGTGAGATTGCACTGCAGGGTCATATCTTGGGTCTCTGGGGAGATACATAGAAGAAAATTTTGATTAGAGGGGAAAAATCATGAAAATGTTTGTGTGGATTTCTCTTTTTCTCATCCTTAACAAACAGACAATCTCAAATTTTTTTGTCTTCGTATCTGTGGCACAAAATATCTGGGCAGATTTGGTTTTCCTTCAACAACTCTGCTTACATCTCCCAGTCATAAAAGGCTCGTGATGTGCATCTCATACCCTTAAGATAGATTAACTCTTCAGTGATGAATCCCCCTCACTCCAGTTTGGAGATTTTTAATGAACCCAGGAAAAGGAAAGGTATATCCATAAATCACTAACCAAAAAAACCACCCAATTCCATTCCTGCCAAAGACAGCAAGAAACACCTGCTGTTCTGCATGGACTTATAATTTGGCCCAGCAAACCTGTAAATGTATGGGAATGTTCGCCCACTCTGGTTTAGCATGGATTTGTAACATTTTCAATGAAACAACTTACCGTTTGTGGAAGCAGCAGGAACATTTTAAAGAGGTTTCACTTTTTGAAAACCAGGAGACAATTTTTCTTATTCACATTACTTTGTCTTTCCAGAATGTGTTGAAAATAGAAAATATTTTATGACTTGTGAAGATTCTCAGTGTTATTCTATGATAAAACCCTTTATACTTTAGAGTTACAAACGTGCTGTGGTTAAAATGGCTTCAGAATATCTGGAACAAAGACAATGCTGCACAGCAGCATTTGGGACAAAAATCAGGGGTTAATTCTTCCTTTACCACCAAAGCAGAGCCAACAAGGTGGAGACCATGCGTTTAACTCAGTCAGTTATCTTACACTATTTGGTGGTAATGCCAGTGCCCCCCTTTGAAATGATTTGGGCAGGAACTGAAAGTGTGTGTGCAGTACTGGGCACTGGAACATGGAATTTGTACAGTGAGGGAAATGACCAATAAAAGACTTTAGGATCCCCTGACAAACCTTGGGTTATAAAGAAACACAAAAACAACATACAAGTCATACCTACTGCTGCTTAAAATAACATGTCACCAAAGGGTTACCAAGTCAGAAAATCCACAAAACTACTTTTCCCCTTCAATAGTCCCTATGTTCATAACTGTGGAAGGCATTTCCCCAGCTCAATCACTACCCTGGGTCTAAACCTCTGCTTTGCTCACAGACCCAGTCTTGCCTTGCCAGCCCATCCCAAAACGTATGACATGTTTAGCGGTAGAAAAATCAATATACATACATGTTCTTAATTTTTTCCTCATCTCTTCTTAAGTAGAAATAATTCAAACAGAAAGAGAGGAAAGAAACACAAGGTAGGTGGGCAGCAAGCATCAGTGGATACGTTTCCAAACAGACAGTACCAACTAGGTGACCCTGAGGCTCTCTCTAGGTCTATGACTTATCCACTTTTCCCCATTTCTGCAGAACGAGATGGAGGGACTTGCCCACTGGTATGGACCAACCTTGGAAACTGTAGCAACCGGCGTTCAGAGGCTCTAGCTGTTGGCAGCAAGCCTAATATTATTTTTGTTTGCATAATTTAATATCTACAGGTAAAATACATATGGATCTCTATTTATTCATCCTTTGAACATGCACCAGGATTAATGCATTTAGGCATGACAGATGTTCCAAATCATTAACAGCAGGAGAAAAATCAAACCAAACATTACTCATTTTTCCTATAGTGATGATAAATGGAAGAATTATTTTGAAGCTATTCTTTTATTTTCTTTTGAAATAAGGTAATTGGGCTCATTACCATAAAGCCTGCAAGTAAATTATTTTCCTCTGTAAGCTGGTTTCTTTTTTTGGAAGGGAAGTGTAATCATCTAAACCCAAAGTTTGCTTTGTAGGGTCCTTGATATATGCCGTAGCAGGAAGATAGCTGAAAGACATACGAACCTAAAAGGTTACTCTGTTCTACCACTTCCTGGGAAAATATCACAGAAGTTAATTTGATTCTGCAGATAATTCTGAGCATTTGGCAGTCCCTTCCTGTCTTGGTTTATAGACAAGCTAAGTTTGCTGCTCTTCTAATCATACTGTAAGGTCTGCAATTGGGCAGGGCTGCCTAGAGTGATGAAGCATTCTTGTGAAGATGGGACTGGGAGGTTAGAGTTATACTTGTTGTCACTGAGTTATTTTTTCTGATTGTCAGGTCAATCCAGTTTGTTGACATGTGAATCTTTAAAATATATATATACACTCAAAACAGTGGGTAGCTGTCTGCATTTTGTATTAGACCAGAAACAAACAAAAATATATAAATAAATGAATAAAACTCACCAATCTCTCTGACATTGGTGTCTTGTCTCCATCTGGCAAATGTTGTTCCAGAGCCAGCACAATACAATTGGCTATGATTGTAGCTAAAATCATGTATTCAAATGGAGTGAAGACTAGAAGTTAAAGAAGACACTAGACAACACAAGGAGAACTTCATCCAAATCCCATTTCTACCTCAACAGTCACATTAGTTGAGCATTCTAAGATCTCTCATCTTTTTTGAAGACAATTAGTCTCCTTGACTTCCTCAGTTTTTGGGTGTCTTTGGAAGAAAACTAGGAATTTGCTCTCTTCTTTGAAAGAGTTAGTGATTACACAGAATCTGAGCTCCTCAAGGAATTTGAGAGCAAGAAAGCAAATTATCCAGAGGAAACAAAAAGTTACCGATAATTATTATTTTTAAATGAGATAAATGAGATCAACTAAATCGAATTCAGCTGAATGCCATCTGCTGAATTCTTCAGACATTCTCTGTCATTTAACTTGAGTGCATAGTGTAAATAAGCGACGGGCTAGAAAAGTTCCAATTTCGAATATCTACGCAGGTCCAAAACAGGAATTACTTCTAGATGGCAATGCCCGCTCCTGGTGCCGATCAAACTGCCGGTGCCCTGGTACGAGGGCAGACGCCTCCCGGGAAAGGAGGCGAACCCCATTCTGGGTGCCCCCTCCTTGCCTTTCGCCCTCGTCTCTAGCCCCAGGGGCGAGCCCAGGGCGGGCGGTGGGTCTGCTCAGCACCGCGGACAGCTCCCCCGTCAGCACCGCGGACACCGCGGGGAGCTCCCGGTCAGCACCGCGGACAGCGTCCTGCCCCGGCGCGGCCCCGCGGAACCCGCAGCGCGGTGGGTCCCCGCCCCGCACTTCAGGGCAAACGGGTGGCCCCAGAGACAAGGCGAAGGCCAGGCTGCGGCTCGCCGTGCTCTGCCCGCCTCCCCAGCTTGTTTATTCAGAGCTGAACGCAGGGAAAGGAGAGAGGGATGGAGGAAGCACAGCGATCCCCGCGATTCTGTAACACGGACAGAAAGATGTGTGTGTGTGTGTGCGTGTTTTCAGGGGGGAAGGGAAGTACATTGACTCCTCTGGTTTGTTTGGGTGGGTTTTGGTTTTTTTTCCTCTTAGCCCCCTCAGGAAGTGAAAACTAAGGAAGCCTGAATGGGAGCTGGCCTCTGTGGCAATGGAAAGTGTTGCTAAGAGGATGGAAGGAGGCCTTGCTGCTGTTAGCTGAGGATTAATAGGTGTGTGGTGATATCAAATGAAAAGAAAACAACCAGCTCCCTTGAGATCACCAGTGTAATGCACTCGTGTACACACACACACACGCACACATACATACACTGTATCTACTCCCTGGTAACCTCAAAGAGTCTGCTTCCCTCTTCTCATGGCTTACAACCCCACTGTGTGCATTACAAGCAAAGCCCCCTTCTGAGGAAGATCTCTGCAGCTCGCTTGGCCTGGGAGCTGGTTCTGAGACAGAAAGCATCTGCCCCTTTCACAACACAGCAGATGATCCTTCTCCCCACTTACTGCCTCCCCTCTGCCACAAAGATTTTCTTTTTTTAATTTTTTTTTAGTACAGCCTAAGCTTAGGCTATGCACCTCATCAAAGTGATGAGATTTATCTTGATTCTAAAGTATTTAGGAGGCGACGTACTAAAAAGCCTAGCTGCAATGATTGTAATAATGGGATTTGCAACATACCTCGTCTATCAATAGCCCTACTATCACTGCAGCTTAAATGTTAAGGTGTCACCATTTTTATCCCACGTTCCTCCTTCTATTCGGAGTGAGAAAGAAGAGTTCAGAGGCTCTAAGATGGAAATAAGGATCAGGATTCGTTAGTGTGAATCTCACAGACCCCTTTGCATTCGGCTTAAATTGTAGGAAATGCGAATCTATACAACTGCCTGTGTCACAGCTAAACACACACTGAAATGCACGTATGTCTTACGCACGCCCCGGTGTAGTCAAAAACCCCACTCCCCCGTTCCCACAGAAGCAATTTCCTGTGACACCCAGCTACACGGCCCTACATTATGTCGGACACACAGATCCATGTCACACACACCCACCGCACACACCGGATCATACACGCACGTCTACGTTAGCACCAGCCACTCATCCTTAGCTGACACGGGGCGTCTCTTTCCCCCCCCCCCCCCACCCCGGTCTCTCTCTCCCCCCTCCCCATCTTCCCCACACCGTGCCCACACCCCCTCCCTGAAAGGATATGGCCATTCTGTTATTCTCTTGGCGTATTTCCGTATAACATTATCTTCACTGAAGATGAAGAGGGATCTGTTGACTGTGAAGCAGTTCTGTTTGACAGGGATGGGGTTGTAGAGAGCCATAGTCCTGGCTCTCTGAGCCATCGACTGCTTATACATCCTTTGGCCGGCTTGGGGGCCACCTTGCCGGCTGCTCCCTCTTCCAGCCCCGGCCGGTCCTCCACCTCCATAGCGGGTTGGCAGCTCATCCCCGAACCGAGCCATCCTCTCAAGAGCCGGGCGCTACAATCCAAACTGGCAGCCGAGGCGAGAGGAAGACGCATCACAGCGCGCAGCACTTCTCCCTCCGGGGGCTTCAATTGCGGGATGGGGATTGATGGCAGCAAAATATAGAGAGAGATTTATAAAAAAAAAAAATAAAATAAAATAAAATAAAATAAAAAAAAAAAGCCTTTCCCTTCCTTCCTCCACCCTCTCTTCTTCCCCGCCGCTCTGGCTGCCCGGGGGGAGGAGGAGGAGGAGGAAGGCGCCGGGGCTCCGCTCACCTCCCCGCACAGGTGCGGTCTCTCCGGCCCGACCTCATGGCCGGGGCGGTGGGGGGGGGGTGCGGGGGTGAATGACCGGCGGGCGCGGTCCTTTCCGCGGTGACCGGCGGGGCGTTGGGCTGGGAAGGGGCTGCGCTGCTGCCGTGCCCGCCGCGGGAGAGCTCCGCCGTGCCCAGCCCAGCCCAGTCCAGCCCAGTCCAGCCCAGCCCGGCTCCGGCTCCGGCCCGGCCCCGCCGCATGTGATGCCCGGAGCCAATCGGCCTCCGCGGCTCCGCCCGCTCCAGTCACCGGCACCGGGAGGCGGGCGGGGATGGAGGGAGGAGAGGATGGAGCCGGCCCGGCCCGGCCGCCGCCGCCCACCCCCAGAAATACGGCGGAGACGCGGCCACTCCCCGGGGAAGGAGGGACTGACCCCCCCTCCCTCTCCACACGCCTCTTGCGCAGGGCTCCGCGGGCGCGCAAAGCCCCGGCCGGGGGGTGCCGCCGCCGCCGCCTGGGGATGGGTTGGGGGGGGGGGTGAATAGGCGAGACGGGCACCCCCGCGCCTGCGCGCCGCCGCCGCCCAGATGTGCGTTGCCCAGATGTGCATTGCCCAGCTGCTGCACCCATGGGTGCTCCGAGCCGCAGCGGGGGGGGGGGCAGCTCTGGGTCACCCCTGGCTGCGCCATCGGGAGCCCCAAGGAAGGAAGGAAGGGGGGGGGGGGGGGGAAGGGGGGGTGTCCAGCGTGAAGGCTGAGGGCAATGGGCAGGGGGGTAGGTGGTGTGAAATGGGGGTGCTCATTTCAAATGCAGCCCCTGGGATCATGGGGAGAGCGGGCACCTCGGTGAGAGGGACAGATGCGGGGGGAGGAGGCGGGGGGGGGATATAACCCCCGCACAGGCGGTGCAGGGCTGTTTGAGCAGAGGCTGGTTTGAAAGAGAGAGCTGTGTCCTTCTGGACAACTTACTTTGTTTCTCCTTGGTTTGAATGACTCCTGCCGAGCACTGGATACCTTTAATCCCGTATTTATGGGCAAAATCCTTTAATCCTGTTTATTCCAACAGCCTCTGTTGCTCCCATCCACCACAAGTCAGCAAGATAACTCCTCCTTGTTCCTGGAGCGTCAACAGTCACTGCAGTAGCTGGTGAGAAGATGCTTTTGCATTTAGGCTAAATCTGGGATACAAACTATTAACTTTTAGAAGGCAACATCCAGAGAAACCAGGGCTGTCAACAGGGGGACATTTTCACTTCCCCCACAGAAAGGAAACCCTGGACTCTGCTGCTAATGTGGTTTTGTTTTTTTTTTTGCCTTAGTCATCCAAGCTGTTTCAGTTCAAAACCAACCCACCAAGTAGGCAAGCCTGTAGCAATAACATCTGCTGGCTTCAGGAGCTGGCAAAAGGGCTGGCAAGATCCACAAATGGCATAAATAAGGGCTGGTGATAGTCAAAGGGTGACTCCCTGGAAGAAACCAGCTTCTTAGCCAGGGCTTTGGTGTCTGGAGGCCTTTCTCACACTGCAGCACAGCCAGAAGATACCCTTGGAGGCAGTGAGCTGAACTGAAGGAGCTGGAGAGGGAAACAGTAAGGGAAGAAAGCTCCTTAAATCCTGCTGCCCTGAGGGTCAGACACAGCAAGAGCTACCACCCACCCTGACAGAAACACAGCCCCCCACCCCATTTCTGCAAGCCCTGGGGACAAGGTCAGCGAGAAGCAGCTCCACTCTGAAGGCTGCCTTCCCCTGCCTGTGCGGGGAGACTGGCTGGTAGGAGATAAAAGAAGACTTTCCCCCAATCCCAGTTTTGGATAATTTGCAGATTAAACCAAACGCTGGAGTCATTGGGGGAAAACTTCACTTGGAGAAGGAAGCTGAAGCCTTTGAGGAAGACCATCTAGCTCCCACCAGGTTGCTCCAGCTCCTCCTGGCTCAGGATCCCCCTGGGCAGAGATGAAAATGTTTCCTCCTACTGGTCTTCACCCCCCCCCCCCCCCCCCCCCCCCCCCCCCCCTACTGGTCTCCCCCCCCCCCCCCCCCCCGGTGCTGCTGAGTTGATCCACCCAACTGGGGCAGCAGGGAAACAGTGTCTTTATTTTATGGATGGAGGAGGAGGAGGAGGGTGGAGGGAGCTCACAGCTCAAGGGCTGAACAGGCCAGAAGAAAGCTCTTTTCTCTCTAAAGTTTCCCCCCAAAACATTTTCATTTTCATGCTCACTGCAATTTTTCTATAATGAATTTATCTTTTCATCTGAAAAACAAGTTTTCCCCAGCTGATTTATTTAGTTGTTGAAATTTTTCACTTCTCTGCTTCTGGTCCCTAAATCTAATATATTCTATGGTCTTATGTTTCTCAGTGGAAAAATCTGGCTTTTTTTTTTTTTTTTAAATCAATAGCCACTAGAAGGGGAAATGCCATTTTTAATAATCCCCCACCTCTTCTGGTGGAAATCGGCATCTAGAAAAAAGAAACGCATTGGGTTCCAGAAATCTTCATGTCTGCATCCTATTGAGAATCAGGTAAAACTCAGATCCCCACATCCTTTTCTCTCTCCCCACCCCCCAGAGCCACCAACACCCCCCCACCCCCTCCCTGCCTCTCCCAGGAACAACCTCCCCCCCCACGGTGCTGCAGTGAAGTCAGCAGCTGGGGCGGTGGGGGTGTTTGTGACAGGGAGAAAATGATCCGAGTGTGTGGTGGGGATGTTCTATTAAACCACAGCTTGCCCTTTTCTCAATCTGCAAGCTCAGGGAGGGGTTTTTTGGGGTGTGTTTCTTTTTTTCTTTTTCCCCTTCCCCACACGCTAGGGAAGATCTGAAGCGTTGAAAGCCTTAATGCAAGAATAAGATTGCAGTTGCAAGGCTTGTTTAACTTTGAGAGGGGAAGCATCAGGATTTAGTTGGGATTTTTATGATTATTAAAAGAGCAGGGGTGTTAAGAGAAAGCAAAAAAAAAAAAAACAACACAAAACAAGGACAATGATTCAAGGACTGGAGCATCTCCCTTATGAGGAGAG